>CM060678.1:98323602-98373602 GCA_030686995.1 Artemisia argyi
AAGGAAATATTTGTTATGCTTTTAGGTGGTCATTTAAGCCCTAAATCGTGATATTATAATCAAATATTACCTCAAATCGTTACTTTTGTCATTTTAGGTACTTTGGACGAGAATTCTAGAAAATGGTGCATTTTGGAAGTTTTTGGAGTCAAAAGTGAAGAAAATGACAAAGTCAATAAACCATACTGAACATAGTAACTGACGGCGTCAGGAGTCACTAAGTGACGCCGTCAGATGATGAATTAAGAGCAGGATGATCATTTACACTTGACGTGCCAGAAAGGAATTTGGAGATTAACATGTGACGGCGTAACGTTATACCAAGATTAGGCCGTCACGTATGTTCACAAAGAGAGACGACCCAGAAGATTGTATCAAGTGACCACGTCAAGGAAGGTTTATTGCGCATCACAAAACCCAAGTGACGGCGACTTGACGGCGTCAGGATCTAAAACCTGACGTCGTCACCCCTGTAAATCTATATATAGTTTTGAATTTTTTATTCATTGGGGTGTAAGTTTTGGGAGATAAAACCCTAGACGAAATTTAATGTAACTTTAGGGCTTTCAAACCCTCTTTTCTTTCATGTTCAATTGAAGATAAGTTTTCTTTTTAATCATTCAATATGTCTATGTGTTGTTTGATTAATTGTTTATCTTGTCTTTCTTTTAACATGCTAGCTTAATTCTCTTTGTGTTTACTTAGATCTAATGAAACCTAGTTGTTGATTATTGGTTGTTGATTTGTTATTAGTTGATTTGGTTGATTGATTTTCGCGTTAGGCTTAAGAAAACTGGCCATACTCCTACATGGTAATAGGCTTGAACGTCTTAAGAAACGTAATCAGATGTGTACTATGATGTTATTGGTTGTATTTAATGCATAAGTAACTGTTTACGAGGCCTGGATAGGAAGAGATAAAAGCTTATAGATTGGGGAAGGACGTACGCAGCCCCATGACTGGTATTAAGGAATACAACCTTTCATCCAAACAACTATAACAAATCAATTAATCGGTAAGAGATAACTAGGGAGTAGTGAAATCTAAGTTAATACAGTTTTTCCCATTATAAGAATTTCACAAATTTACTTTTATTTTATTTTATTTTATTTTGAGTTTGTAGTAATTTTGGGTTAGTTGACTAGCAACTAATTCCGCCCGCTCTTCCAAAACCCGAGATTTTTACTTTGCTTTCATAAAAACATAAAAATAATCATCCCTCACCTCTAGACCTAGTTTAAGTAGCTTTTAATCCTAACGACGCTATTCCGCTAGAGAACGATAAATCCCCCGGTACTTGCCACTCACTATACTACATCGGTCAGGTACACTACCTGGTGGGGATTGCAAGTTTTTTAAGATCCCTTGAGAAGTAAAACCTTTTGCAAGGTTTCAAAATCACGCATCAGACATGATATCTAATATTATTGTTGGTTTATTGGTTGGGTTTGAGTTTTTAGTTGTAAAAAGTTGATAGATTGAGAATCATTTCTAAAACCACCATGTAGTATGAGAATACCCTTATTTTGAGATATCATTCCAATATTGAAAACCCATATCAACCAACCACACACCCTCATTCAATCCCATTCACATTCCTCATTCTCAAAACCCTCAATCCAAACACACCCTGATTTCATATGTTTGGTGTGAAAGTATGGTTATAAGTATATCCAAATGTAAAAGTATTCTCATTCCAGTTTAAATGGATAGATGGCTTTTCTCAAACCATCCTCTCATGGCCCACTGTTTATTTATAAGTGTTCTTGTCTTCTTTCAAAATTAATAAACAGAGGTTATATCTTGAATCCCTATAACCGATCAAAACAACAATCTTGAAAATGATATATGCATTGTCATTCCACCCGATACCAACACTCATACTTATTATGATTCATGACAACAAATCAAACACATCATAAATTATAATGGACTCTCATTGACTTCAAGTAACGTTGCAGTTATTATATTTTCTCATAAAGGATTTTTAAAATAAACTAAACTGCATATATCTCACATATGTGTTAGTTAAATCAAGCCTAGAACTTATAACCGGCCACTTGTGTTCAGACCTCTAGGTCTAATCCGCCCATATATCAAGTCAAGATATATAACGATCAGGGCCGGCCCTGGCTATGGGCAGCGCGGGTGACGGCCCTAGGCATCATAAAAATAGAGGGCATCAAGTTTCTAGTGTCGTGCAAGGCCAAGTTTGAGCAAAGGGCTCACTTAAATTTTGTTTTAACGTAAATCTGATTAAAATGCATGCTTAAACTTAATATATGTTATTTTTTACATGATATATGTGAAACATGGTTGAGTTTTAATAATTCAAAAGGAAAAAAATAAAAGACAGAAAAGAGAGGTGCCATCGGAGACGAAGAGCATTTTGAGAGATATTCGGTTTACACACTAAGGTTTTTAGGTTTTACACTTTTATCTTAATCTTTTAATTTTATTTTCATTTCTACATATATTTAAATGAGTTTACATAATTGACACTTTCAACCCAGTCATGAAAACATTGTTAAAATGGGTCCAATGTTTTTAAATGATACTGTTTTCTACACTTTTTTCAATTCTTTTTAAAGGATATTCAATTTTTTTTAATGTGATAGATATTAACATGTTATACACCTTTGTTTCATGATATTGATACCTAACATTTTTTTTAGATGTTTATATTTACATTGAATTAAATGGCTACGTTTTGTTTATAGGTGAAATTAAACCTGTAGAAAATATTGTGTTGTTTGTTTACAATATTTAATGGGGGAATTTTTTTAATCGTCTCACCCAGGATAGCAAAATACTCAGGACCGGCCCTGATAACGATTGTTGCTTACTAGTACTATTTTATCTACCTTTTTGTAATTTATTTTCTACGCCCATTTACCTTATAATGAAATGTTCTTATAAATATATATATATATATATATATATATATATATATATATATATAAAAAAAAAAAAAAAAAAAAAAAAACAAAAAAAACTTGTAACTACGGCTATCACTTCATCCTCAATTGTACTTAGCAAGAGCATCTCGGTTGCTCAAGCTTCTCAGTAGATTTATAACCTTCCACGTCATAAGTATTATTAGTTTTTAGATGTCATCAACCTATTCTTAGGCTGGACCAGTAAGTGCAATCAATCCTTCTCATTTTCTCTGTCACGTTAGTTTTCTCTTTTTAGTGATCTTCAGGTGATTAGATGTCGTAGTAAGGGCGACCTTTATATTTTTTTTTTATAAACATTTTTAGCACAAAATTAAATTTCATTAATAATTAAAACGTTACGTAATAATTCAAATAAAATTAAAACATTACAATAGTTATAAAAAAACTTAATAATCTAGGTTGTAGCATGCCTTGATTGAATCCTTGATTTCCCACATTTTTTGTTGTTGTAGTACGGACAAAGATGGGTCGATTGGTGTGAGATATAATATGATGTCTTTTTTATATTTCTTTTCCCACTCAAATTCAAGTTTTTGTTGTTCTAGTGCAAATCTTTTGTGCCCCATTTCTGTTGCTTTCTGATCTCTTTTTGCTTGCAGCTCCAACTCATATTTCTTTTCCTCCAACTCTTGTTTTTTCAACTCGTAGTATTCGTCTACCAGCTCCTTCTTCGTTCCTAATGCCATGGACTTAATGGTTTTTCATTTGTCGGCTACCCCTTCCATATACGAAAACTTGGAACTCTCTAATGATTACTTCTTGTTTCTCTTAGCTTGGTCACGACCCATTAGTCGCTCATTTCGAGTCTCTTAAGTAGCAGGCACATCCGACCCGGTGTCAGAAGTCTTGGCTTTTTTTCGACTCGCATATTGTCTTTAAAAACTAGGCATCTAAGTATCCTTCCAAACCTCATGGTCCCTCAAAATTTTCCAACAATGCTCCAATCCAAACGCATGCTCATACACTATTTGGTATTCTTCACACGCTCGTCTGTAGATAGTGAGATCATTCCCACCACTTCCATAATTCTTAAAAGCATTGTCGTAAATGACACAAAATTGACCAACTCTATGACGAATCCTATTTTTCCATTTGGTAATGATCGAGTTGTAAGTCCTGTTTGCACCAACTTCTTTTTCAAAGTAAGCAATAACTTTCTTCCAAAATCCCTTAGCATGCATATTGTTTCCCATCACGCTATTCTCGGTCGTATCACACCAAGCTCGGCACAACGCGATCTCTTCCTCGCGTGTCCAATTCGACGAATCATTCTTGGTTTCTTTCTCAACAGTCTTCTTCTTAGCCTTTGTAGCTCGTTTCTTAGGTTTGACTGGTGACATCTCTTTTGAAAAAGTGTTGTCGTCGTCATCATCATCAATATCATCATTTGGAACCGAATCATGATAAGATTCATCAGCCAAACCTTGACCCATAGAATACTCTTGACTCGGATAACCTTCAGCCGGTAACCCGAACCAGTTCCCACATAAAAAACTGGATTGTTGTATAATTGTTCAACAAAATCACAAGCATCAAGATTCATGCGTTTAACCGGAGAAAATTGTTGATAATTTAAGTAGGAAGATGTTGATGAATCCATTGTTGGACGATACAATGATTCCGGTGAGCCAAAATTAGATTATTGGGATAAGCTTCGACGGGTTTGGCTTTGTTGTTGTTGTTGTTGGTTGTTTTGATATGGTGAAACAAATGGACGATTGATAGGACGACTTATGAAAAATGGATATTGAGTTTGTTGTTGTGAAGGTTGTTGCGATTGATAATCTAAAGTAGCGGGTCGGAAATTGACGTTTGGTGAGACACCGGTTAACCGAAAATTCGGATCCGGTGTTAATTACGGGTATATTTTGTGGAAATCGGGATTTTCGGCCTTTTTGTTGTGGTGTTTTCTTAGACATTTTGATTTGAGAGAAGTGTGAGATTTGTGGATTGAAGTGTGTTTATGTTGTGTATTTATAAGTAAGTTAAAAATACGTTTTTTTTAAACCGTTCCAACGGTTGGATTTTTAAATGCTCACATGAAATTTACTCGATCGTGTACACGACTTAAAAAAAAAAAAAAAAAAAAAAAAAAAAAAAAAAAAAAAAAAAAAAAGTGTGGCGATCGAGTTAGCCACAGTAAGACGATCGATTGGAGATCGATCGACTCAATCGATCATTTACCCTTACTGCATGCAGCCTTAGAAAACACTTCAATGGCAAAGCTTTTTACTAAAGCTTTTCCGAAAAGAAGATTAGATTGTATAAGAAGTTGAAAAGCGAAGTTTGATTAATATATTTGTATATTACAAAGCTTCAAACGGCTGGAAATTTACAAGTGTTTGCAAAAAGCTATTGCAAAATCTATTTATTGCATTCACAAAAATCATTTAAAGACTTTTGAAATAGTGCAAAACTTTTAAAAAAGCTTGGCATTGCATATGCTCTAATAAAGTCTCATCCAACCTTGATTCGAGATGAATGTGCGTGTTTTTATTGCAAGTCAAACTTATTGAATAAGGTCACTAAACATTGAGAAACAATCATAAGACAATTAAATGTGAATGTTTTTTCTTCATAGTATTTAAAGTGGGCATAAACAATCCGTCAATGTGATCGAAATTAACTAATCTTTATTACTTATAAAAGAAAAATAGTCAAAGGGGAATTGTGAAATTATGAAAAACTGAACTTTCGGTCAATCCCGATTTTGCCCCTGCACATGTGAAACGAAATTTATGACCTACTTAATTAATGGTTTTTGACCCATGACAGGAATTAAACATTGAAACTGATATCTTAAAAATGGAAATTGACAACTATTCGAGGAAACTTAAAAATCAATGCTGGAAACATTGTTGGAAATGATATTCAACCATAATGTGAAGTTGTACCACGCATCTTTCTCTCTAAAAACACACAACTTTAATCTCCTCTCTCTTTCTCTTTAACCACACACAGGAAAACACCTACCACCATCAAACCCCTCCACCACCAAACGTCACCAACACCGAAACGGGTTTTCAAGGTTTGTAGTATTTTTTGAGTTCTTTTTTATAGATCTATAAATAATAATCATGTTTTGAAGGTTTTCTTTTATAGATCTATAAATTTTATATATAGATCAGAATGTTTATAACATTTATTTGTTTGTTTTTGTTTACAGTCGCCGCTGGCCGCCTTCTCCGCCGCTGTTTCGCCGGAAAGTCGTGTAGGTTTTTTTAAGCATTTGTGGATGTTATTAGTAGATCTGGGCTTTTATTGCTAAAGAGTCTTCAAAATGGTAATTATATCTTCATTTTGTGCCATATTCAATTTAATATGCTTGATATTTAATATATTTTCTTGATTAAGTTCAATTAAATCATTGCCGTATCAAAACCCAAAAAAAATATTTGGTGAAAACTGTTTATATGCATTGAATCAGTTGCTTTTGTATGAATTGTGCTCTCTTTTATTCATTTAATTTTTTCCTTCAATGAAATAGTATATGTGAAGGTTTTCCAGGTTAGTTTGTGCTAAGTGTTTTTCTTTACTCAATCATGTTGGACTTCCACTTTTAGGATTCTATTTCTTTTATTTTCATTGCTCGAATTTTGCAGGTATCAAGCAAACATATTGGCACCTAAACGGTTAATTATCAGATGTGGCAGTTGGACAAGCCAATGCAATAACAGTAAGTTTTTCGTCAATTATTTAAGCCTTTAAATGTCTACAAAGAATCAGTATTTGTCGCTTTGGTTCAATGAGTTGTGCAGTTTTTATTGTGATTTAATATATATATGCGTTAGTTAAAAGCTGTATATATTCAATCATAATGTGCGATTTTTTTCATTCACGCGAGCTACTAAAGTTTTAACTTACATAATCAGATCTTCATAGCAATTTTTTTCATTCGCGTGAGCTACTAAAGTTTTAACTCATGATATAAGCAGAATTACACAAGGAACATTTTGTAGTAGTAAACCCGTTCAGGAGACTTCCACATTTGTATGACGTAAAGGGACAACTTTTGGAGAGCTAAGCTCACATCTTTTTGATGTTGCAGGTGACTATTACAGGTACACGCTAAGTGAAGTTGGAGAAATTATATATGTATAAGAGAACCAGAATAGCGATAACTTAGTTTTTGTATACCATAACTCTCGAAACCTTGCATTTAATTCAGATCCATGTTTCTCCTCATAACATTGTTAGCATTACATTTAATAATAATATGTGCATAGAACATGGGAGTTTTTACAAAATTTTTATCTATTTATCATCATCATATTACGCCTTATTTCATGACCCATAATATGTTTTTTTTCTTTCTATAATAAAGCCTCATGAAGATTTTTAAATGTAACAATAGTCTACTATTTATTTGAATATACCTGAACATTGTCCTTTACATTGAAATCAGCCAACGTATGTAGTAGTTTTGATACGTGGGAATCACACCAGGCTTTACCTCTCAAGGGATCCTGAGAAGCTTACAACCCCCACCAGGCAGTGTACCTGATCGTTGTAGTATAGTATAGTGACAAGTACTGGGGGATTGATCGTTCAGCTTAGGAATAGTGTCGCTAGGATTAGAAAGCCTAAATATTAGTTCTAAAGGTGAGGGATGATTATTTTTGTATTTTTATATTTTTTTAGAAAGCAATTAAAATCTCAGGGTTTGAAGGATTTGGGCGGAATTAGTTGCTAATCAACTAACCCAATACTAAGATGCAATCAAAATAAAATACTAAAAATGAAATTAAACTAAATATACTAAGGTTGTGAGCAATAAGTGGAGAAAATATGTTTACTTAGATTTCACAACTCCCTAGACATCTTTTACACGTTAATTACTTGTTATAATTGCATGGATGACGGATCGTATTCCTTAATACCATTCATGGGGTGGCAAACATAACTCCCCAATTCTATGAGCTCTTATCTCCTCCTACACCATGCCCAGCACAACTATAGGGATTGTAAACAGTGGCTCATGCATTAAATACAACCAATAAAGACCTAGTGCGCGTCGGTTCATGTTTCTTAAGACGTTCAAGCATGTTACCAATTGGAGATCTGTCAGTTTTCTTAAGCCTAACATATAAATCATTCATCCAAGACAATATAAACAAGTAATCAACACATAATTAACATCTAGGTTTCATTAGATCTAAGCAAACACCAGATAGATCTAGCCTAGCATGATGGAATTGAGACAAGAACAAGATATAGACAACCAACACATAGACATATTGATTGAATTAAAAGAACACTTATCTCAATTACAATGAAAGGTATCAAGGGTTTGGAACCCTTGAAAAACCTGTAAAAGTTGCACCAAAATCGTACTTAGGGTTTCTACAAAACTTCTCCTTTTTAATGTGTGAAAATTAGAAAACTATATATAGAAAAATGGGTCTGACGGCGTCAAGACAAACATTGTGACGCCGTCACCTCGCCGCCAAAACTATTCTCGGACTGCCTTGATCTACATTTGACGCCGTCAAGACTTAATCATTTCCAGGCCGTCATGACTTTTAACTCTTGACGCCCTACCTTCGTGACGCCGTCAAATCTGTACTGGGTCGTCATGGAATTCTGCTCTTGACGCCGTTAGAGAATTACTCTTGACGCCGTCACCTACTGTTCCTAGCATGGAAAATTAAGACTTTGGCGTTTTCTTCACTTTTATGCTCCAAAAACGTCCGAATTGCTTCCTTTTCCAGATTTCTCTCCCAAAGTACCTAAAATCACAAAAGGAACGATTTATGGCAATATTTGATCAAATAAATTCGAATTTGGGCTTAAATGACCCCCTAAAAACGGATCATTTTTCGCCTCATCATATACCCTTACACTTGAGATTTGCTTGTCCTCAAGCAAATGCGCTTTTATTCTACTCAAAAGACAAGTTAGGGGTCATTTAACACTAATATAAAAGTAATTACAACAAATAATCGTTCCACTAAAGACCAATAGACAAGCACGGAGGTCATACACAAGCACCTCACAAATAGTGTTTAGATACTCACATCTCTCGGGTGTAATAAAGTATAAATTACAATATGGAAACGGAAGATATCTCTCACTACCTATCATAGCAAAATAGATTACCATAGGCTTGGAAAAGGATCAAACCTCCACCACATGGCGTAAGCACCTAGGATAAACTATCAAAGAGGTCTTTTATAGGGTTGTAACGTTAGGTGTAGGGATATGAAATACACGGTTTTGTTGGATAAAGGAAGTTTTTACTGGTGGCGAGTTAACAATCTTGGTTAATTACATGTACAATAAGGCGTTGCTAAGCCAAGACTAGACTCGACTTAAGCTAATAAATGAAAAATAACAAAAATATAAAATGAACATAGAATGAAAAGGGATGGTAGTCCGTATGTTTTTTTTTTTTCTTTTTTTTTTCTTTTTCTATTTTTTTTTCTTTTTCTAGATTTTTTCGATTTTTTTTTTTTTTTTTTTTTTTTTTTTTTTTTTTTGCATACACTCTTACCCTACCATCCAGAATAATACATGATAGGGAATGAGCATTCCCCTTACACTTGAATCTTTACATACTTTACAATTAACTAAACTAATGACTCGAATTAAGAAAATCAAAACACTTGGAGCACTTTTAAGATTAACGTACATATGGGGGTAATAAATGATGTTCTTCCCCATTACTCCATAAAATAAGTACTTACCCATGAGTCTCAATCGTCCCAAAACAATATGTACAAGGATATGACTAGACTTAGCAACCATGTAATCAATTAGAAAGTTAACTTAGGGTTTAACAAATAACAATAATGCACTAAAATTGAGCTCATACACGGAAGGCTAAGGCGATTTGGTTGTACATTTAAGTGGGGTGTAACAAATTCTTCCTTTAAGTAAAATGCTTAAAGTTATAAACGAAAATATAGGCTCGGAGGGGTGTACTAAGGGTTTCGTGTACTAAAAATGAGTACAACGCTAAGGGTGTGTGAAAAATTAGTTGACTTAACTAGCCAAGTAATATGACTTAAATGGTCAAGTAATTATGATACGGGTTTAACACAAGGGTGATCCTAATGCCTCTTATCATGTAGCAAATCCTACCACACGAATGTAGTCTCACTAGCGGTCTCGGGATGCATCACTAACGCAAGTTCTAGAATCTAAATGCTACCGGTACACTCATAAGCACTAATTGTAAATGTTTTTCCTATCAAATCTAAAGGCGAACCTCACATATTTGGGTGGAAAATTTTTCTGAATATACGGTTATGTGCTAGTCATACAATATCCTATCCATGAGACGCTTGCTATGGCTAAAGTTTCACTCCTAAATGTTGTAAAAAAATTTAAATTTGGCGCTAAAATTGCACTAACAAGTATTTCTCATAGTTTTATTACACATCTACCATTAAACAAAACAAACTCAAGCGAAAGTGCATATGTAAGGTATCATCTTTTTACCCTCCCCTTACACTTAAGATGAACATTGTCCCCAATGTTCAAGTAAAGAATGTAAAAGTGAAAAAGTAAAGAGAATGAAATCAAATACTCCCCTGATTCGCTCGGTATGGATAATAAGGTGGCCAGGTTATATCTTCCTCCAAGAAAATGAACAATCAAAGCTTCCCTTCCAGATTATAAATCATCTTCTTGTCATACATAACCTGTAAAACCTGATAAAATAGACAAGACAACCTCGCGTAAAATCGGCGGCATCCTATATAAGTTACTAAATCTTAGAAAACAAGATAAGATATAATGCTTGTGGAATGAAGTTTGCAGATCTTCTGGAGATTATAAAACTTAATAATTCACAAAAACCATAAGACTCCGTTAGAAAAACAAAACCGGTAAAATTTCCAGATTTTTACACCTGACGCCGTCAAGAGTAAACTCATGACGTCGTCAGAATTGACCTGCAGAAATCCTTATGTTAAGTTTCCAGAAAATTTCTGGAAAAACTTGGTCCTACTTCCTGAAAAATCCTGCAAAACTTCATTATGACTCAATACAAGCATTTGACTCTAACAAATACGAATACACATGTTCATTTAATATTGTGGAGAATCATGATCGGTTTGTTTCTTAAAAACATATTTGGGGTTTCCCCTTACACTTATCTTTTGCAAAAATACTTTTAGGTGGAGTTAAGACTAGGCCAAAACAACAAAGTAAAGTATTTCCACTATTTAGTTTAGAAACATGATCTACCAACAATAAAAATAAAGCATGCATACGGAAGCAAATAACAAACAAACAAAAATAAAAATCACACAAAACATGGGTTGCCTCCTAAGAAGCGCTTTTCTTTATTTACGAGTCTTGTAGCTAGACTCAAGGTCATGGGTCACTACGTGATCTCATCGTTGGTTCCACTTACTAGGTCGTCTTCTAAATCAGTTTTGTATTCTGGACCTAGTTGCAAGCATTCTTTGTAGAAACCAAGCATTCTATTCTTTACATACTCTACTCCTCTACGTCTATCCTCCTCATTCCTATAATAAGTCGCTTACTTGTGTTCCTTTTTGAAATTAGAGAGAAGGCGGTATTGCTCAATCTTGTAGGGCATTTGATAAGCAACCTCATCATTCTCTTCCTTGAATCTAACTATCCCTAAAGTCGGATCATAACTCATCCTAGTGGCCTCAACAAATGGTTTTCCAAATATTATTTGGCTTAGGCAAGCATCTATCACCGGACGAGTGTCCTCAACTATCATAAAATCGATCTCATAGGTGAGATTCCCTATAATCACATGTAGTCCCTTCACTCTTCCTGCAAAATTACTTAACAGATTCTTATTAGTCATCATCCTAAAATCAAGTTCTTTCTTCATCACCCAATTGTAATAAGTCCTAGTCATGAGGTTCACGGGGGATCTAGGGTCTATGTAAGCTTTCCATATATGCATGTGCCCGATATTGCATGGGATGTTAATGTTAGAGGGGTCTCCCATTTTGATAAGGGGGTTGCCAAAGATATATGGTCTCTCGGGACTATCGAATAAATCCTTATGGTACTCCTGTTCTTCCTCGGTGGGCAACTTATCAAAATATTTTTCTATAGGCTCTACCTCCTCTAATTCCTTTCTCCTATTAACCTCAACTTCCCTACTCTCATCCTTAGTCTCGGCTTCAACTCTAACTTCATCCTTGTCACTATCTTCTATCTCCTTATCTATTGGCTTAACGGTGACAACATTGACAAAGTGGACATGTTTGGATGATGAGGGATCCTTAATTTGGATTCCACTATTGGTGTCCCTAGTGTCCTTCCTAGGTGTGATTAACGCTTGGTTGTTGAGGGCTTTCAACAAGTTGTCAATCTTGTTGGTCATCTCCGTTTGTTGTTGGTTGAATTCGGTTTCAAACCTAGCTATGCGAGCCTCTTGAGATGCCATAAACTTTGACATCAATCCTTCAAGATTGTTGGTACTACCATAGTTGTTAGAAGGATTGTTGTTGAAAGTACGGTTGGATGGTGGACCGGTTGGTTGGTAACGGTTAGGCGGATTGGAAGAATTGGGTTGATTTTGTTTCCACCTAAGGTTTGGGTGATTTTTCCAAGAGGGATTGTATGAATCACCGTATGTGTTTGGCTCGGGCTTGAAAGTGTACCACTTATCTCCCGCTTCGTCGGCACGCGTGGATGCGTAGTCCGCAAAAGCTGTTCCGGGGAGTTCCACACAATCACGAGTGTCGTGGGGACCACTACATAATTCGCATGAAGAAGTGATTTTGTTCACTTGGCTTGAAGGCTTAGGAGCTTCGTAAGATTTCATGAGAAACTTGACTTGGTTCTCAAGTTCCATGATCCTACGGTCGGGAGTGCTAGAATTGTTCAAAGGCAAAGATATTGCCTTGACCGTTTTATTCAAGTCACGGGGATCATTCCAACTTTTGTTGTCATAGAGAGCAAGATCTTCTATGAGTTCCCATGATTGTTCCGCACTTAGATCACGTAGCTTACCACCGGCCGATTGGTCAATGGCTCGCCTCGTGGAGATGTCGATATGGTCATAAAAGATTTGGACTTGGAGCCAGAGATCTATGCCATGATGAGGGACTTTTTGGAGTAAGTCCTTGAAACGAGTCCATGCTTCATAAAGAGATTCATTTTGACGTTGTTGGAACATCAAGATGTCATTTCTAAGCTTAGTAGTTCTCCCCGGTGGGAAAAATTGAGCAAGGAAACGAGTGGTGAGATCATCCCATGTGGTGATGGATCCCGCGGGTAAACGCTCAAGCCATTGACTAGCTTGATCCCGTAGAGAGAATTGGAATAGGCGTAATCGGGTTGTCTCTCTAGTTGCAACATCTAGGTCTATGGAATCTACGATTTTGAGGAAGTCCTTAAGATGTTGGTTTGGATCTTCGGAACGAAGTCCATGGAATGCACATCCGCTTTGCACCAACTGGATGGTGTCGGATCGCAAGGGGGTCACGTTGGCTCCGGTGAGCTCAATGGTGTTTCGGTAGCCTTGGTGGCTAGGTCGGGAATACTCTCTTAAGGTTCGGGGCCTAAGGGGTTCTAATGGTGGGTTTTGTTGTGGTGGGATTACGGGTTCAAAGATGTTCCCGTTGTCCATGATGTCGGGTGGTTACGAACAAAGGCACAAAGAAATAAGATTGACTAAAGAAACCTAAAAATAAAAATAAAATCTTACTAGAAAGGAATCTAGCAAGTAGACCTAATAAAAAGAAATTATAACCTAGACAATAACTATTCCCCGGGCTGCGGCGCCAAAAACTTGATACGTGGGAAACGCACCAGGCTTTACCTCTCAAGGGATCCTGAGAAGCTTACAACCCCCACCAGGCAGTGTACCTGATCGTTGCAGTGTAGTATAGTATAGTGACAAGTACCGGGGGATTGATCGTTCAGCTTAGGAATAGTGTCGCTAGGATTAGAAAGCCTAAATACTAGTTCTAAAGGTGAGGGATGATTATTTTTGTATTTTTATATTTTTTTAGAAAGCAATTAAAATCTCGGGGTTTGAAGGATTTGGGCGGAATTAGTTGCTAATCAACTAACCCAATACTAAGATGCAATCAAAATAAAATACTAAAAATGAAATTAAACTAAATATACTAAGGTTGTGAGCAATAAGTGGAGAAAATGTGTTTACTTAGATTTCACTACTCCCTAGACATCTTTTACACGTTAATTACTTGTTATAATTGCATGGATGACGGATCATATTCCTTAATACCATTCATGGGGTGGCACACATAACTCCCCAATTCTATGAGCTCTTATCTCCTCCTACACCATGCCCAGCACAACTATAGGGATTGTAAACAGTGGCTCATGCATTAAATACAACCAATAAAGACCTAGTGCGCGTCGGTTCATGTTTCTTAAGACGTTCAAGCATGTTACCAATTGGAGATCTGCCAGTTTTCTTAAGCCTAACATATAAATCATTCATCCAAGACAAATATAAACAAGTAATCAACACATAATTAACATCTAGGTTTCATTAGATCTAAGCAAACACAAGATAGATCTAGCCTAGCATGATGGAATTGAGACAAGAACAAGATATAGACAACCAACACATAGACATATTGATTGAATTAAAAGAACACTTATCTCAATTACAATGAAATGTATCAAGGGTTTGGAACCCTTGAAAAACCTGTAAAAGTTGCACCAAAATCGTACTTAGGGTTTCTCCAAAACTTCTCATTTTTAATGTGTGAAAATTAGAAAACTATATATAGAAAAATGGGTCTGACGGCGTCAAGACAAATATTGTGACGCCGTCACCTCGCCGCCAAAACTATTCTCGAACTGCCTTGATCTACATTTGACGCCGTCAAGACTTAATCATTTCCAGGCCGTCATGACTTTTAACTCTTGACGCCCTACCTTCGTGACGCCGTCAAATCTGTACTGGGTCGTCATGGAATTCTGCTCTTGACGCCGTCAGAGAATTACTCTTGACGCCGTCACCTACTGTTCCCAGCATGAAAAATTAAGACTTTGGCGTTTTCTTCACTTTTATGCTCCAAAAACGTTCGAATTGCTTCCTTTTCCAGATTTCTCTCCCAAAGTACCAAAAATCACAAAAGGAACGATTTAGGGCAATATTTGATCAAATAAATTCGAATTTGGGCTTAAATAACCCCCTAAAAACGGATCATTTTTCGCCTCGTCAAGTTTATTAATTATTCGAGTGTACAACAAACTTATGTATAACAGCTCAAACAATTTACACACTCTTATGCAATGCTTTATGCTCACCACCATGGAAGTTGGTCTATCTTAGTAAGCGGCGAGAGTGGTGCAAGTAAAACAGAGACGGCGAAAATATTGATCAGGTATCTTGCTTTCATGGTTGGTAAATCATGTACCCAAGAAAGAATAGTTGAACAACAAATTCTGGAGGTAAGAAATTAGTAGAAACAGAAATTTGACTTTTGTGTAGCATATTCCCTTGGTCCTGCGAAAATTGAAACTTTTAAGTACTTTATTCCTAATGCATGTAGCCAACCCATAAACTCATTTATATTCTTTTGTGTAGCGTTGAATAATGACTTACTGAATAAGAAGCAAAATTGTTTTTACGGGTCTAGGAAAAGAGAATAATTGAGTTTTTTGACCCATTGTCTTAGGTAATTACTTTGTGAACGAACTCTAGCATAAGACCTTCACTAGTTTGTAAACAAATTGTATACATTATTTGCCGTTGCATCGTGTCGTGCTCTTGGACATGTCATATTTAGTGTTTCATTTGCAGCGGTCGCCGTGTCTTTTTCACATATCATCAAAGGTAAGAAAATTTACTAAGTTTGCCACAACGGCGTGTTCCACTTGCTCAACTTGGTCAATTACTTAAATGTGATACTTACATTTCCTTTTTGGGTTGTGTGAACAGCTTTGGAACCATTTTTTTGCGCTGCAGCCTCCCACTTTGTTTTAGGCCTATCAGTTTACTTACGTATCCTGCTCATTGATGTCCCCCCAGTTCTTCAACAAAGAAATAAGAGTTGGCAATCTAGAGCAGTTTGAGTTATTTTTTCAGCAACCAATTAGAAATCTCACCATAAATTTTAGGTGATGGATATAATTTAGCACATATGCATAATGTTAAATACTTAAATGTTCATAGTGTAGTAGTATTCATATTTTAGATGTACATATGTGAAGTTAATGCAATACACAAACACTTTTTGGATCCATCATATGTTACTTATTTCGTTGTTGTGATAATCGTATGGATTCTCCTATGTGTAAGGTCCAAGCAAATTTAATGCGAAAAGCACATTTCAATCTTAGGCTTCTCCTATCAAAGAGAATGGATGGCCTGACAGTGAGCCCCCAAATGTTCAACCATCAAGTTCCATAGAGAAATATATATGTAGTATTACACTTGGTTTGATCTAAAAAAACCAATAAGCTACATTGACATAACAAAAAAATAAGCTACAAGCTTCTCAAAAGGCAACAAACAACATCCGACGCAATCTTGATAACACATTGATATAAATTCAACCATTTGCACATATTCAACCATATGCACCAACATTACGTACAAAACAGGTAGACACGACACGTAGATATTCAATCAAAAACACAGCCGGTGCATCGCACGGGTTCGTAAAGCCTCGTTGTTGTTAGTTTTGTGTCTATAATGGTTTTTTTTTTTTTTTCATATTTGGCTAAGCATAGTACTTTGAATTCATTTTTGACAATTCTTGCATAGGTAAACAGTACAATATTTTGTGACTTTTTTTTGTTTCATTTTATTCATACTGACGTTACTTTACAAATAATTGATACTCAATCTTTTATTAATCACATTAAAAATAACAAAGTGACATGGATGTATATTCCCCAAATGTCATTGCATAGACCAAAATGTGAGCTAACCATTATTGGAAGATATATAGACAAATGGTGAAAAAATGTGACAATTTATTCTTAAAGTTTTGATCAATTCTTAAAGGTTTTGACAATTCTAGCATACGTATAAAAATAGTTTAGGAAGATATATAGACAAACCATGTTCATTATTTTAAAGAATGTATAGACAACTATGGTAAATCTTAAAGATTTGATCAACTTAATTATGAGCAGAGTCAACTTAGACCAAAGATTTTAAGACAAGTGCAAATCGTTTATTTTCATACAAGATATATATATCGAAACTAATTTCGTCTCATATTGGCTATTAACTCATTCATTTACTTGTATGAAATAAGTTCGACTATTCTTTTAGGAATCTCTATAATTCTTTAAGAAATCTCGATCCGGAAAATGGATTATGTAATGGCACGAGGTTGATATGTAAACGTTTTGATCCTACTGTCATCAATGCTGAGATTGTTGTCGGACAACAAGCTGAAGAAGACATGTTCCCTTTCAAACTAAAAAGAACACAATTCCTGTTCGCCTTAGCTTTGCAATCACTTTTAATAAAGCTCAAGGCCAAACAATTCCAGATGTGGTTGTCTATTTCCCCAAATCTGCTTTGTCGTATGACCAACTTTATATGGCATTGTCTAGAGGGATATCCCGTAGAACAACAAAGGTATTGGTTAAACCAGTCAAAGAGTTCCGTCAAGCAGGAATCTACACCTCAAATGTCGTGTATTAAGAAGTTATACGCGACGAGTAACGTTTGTTGTTAGTTTTTATCTCATGACTGATGTAATGTTTTACTTTCAGTTTCATTAAATGTTTTATAAGTTGTTTGATAGATGTTAAGAATTTTTTCTAGACTTTAGTTATCGTGTAGTACAACCGTTTGCAATTATATTCTGATCGGGTCACGTTCTATTTTGAACGTAAACAAAACACTAACAACAATATCACAAATCGTTAATTATCTGCCGCTAGGAATTCCGTTGCTATGCACGGGTACTCGCCTAGTCTGCATTATATTTAAATTTCAAAGGCTTCCACAACAAAAGGTAATCATACACAAGAAGCAACTATAATTATAAATTTGACCCAAATCATACACTTTTGGGTTATGTATTATTAAAGAAGGCCGAATCATTAATGGGCCTAAAATTATTTTAGAAGTTAGCCGAATATAAAAGACTAAATACCTTATTTCTTGAAGTTCATTAAACCCAAAATATATCCTGCTTAGTTTTTAATAAGTTTATTTGTCACATTTAACTTTAATAAATGGATAATCTTTATAAGATAAAGCTACTGGTTTGCATCATCATATTGACAACTTGGTATCAATTTTTCATAATGAACCTCAATTAGAAAATTTTGGATAAAAGAATTAACATATAAATGCTTTGTTACAGCCACTGTCATAAGAAAAAAGGAGTTTACAAAATATGTAGTCACATGACAAGTATTCAAGGGAGTTTGAAACTTACGCCATTTCAGGATTTTACTAGTCAATCTGATCAAATAAAAAAATCTGTTGGAAAATTAACATGGCTGGATACTTTGTAATAAAATTTAGAATCTTAAAAGTTTGACTGCATCTTTTATAATTCCCTCAGTGGTTATCAACACAAGTCCATTGATACAAACGAGTCGTTTAGCCTGCTCGTTGCCGTGGAGCTTTCGTGTTGGTTTCACTCATATTAAGTTGCGGCGGGATCTAAGGAAAAGTTGATGCAAACTAAAATACACACTTAAGCGCTAACTACATAATCTTTTATTCTCTTACAAATGACTATCAAATAATCAATTAGAGGTGTAATCATCCAATAATCAACTTTTATAGTACATTGATAAAAACTTGTGGTATTTGAGACATGTTCTCCAAATGATCTAAAGGTAGAATAAGTTGTTTCCTAATTTGGACATATATTTTATAAATATGAGAACTCACTTTTGGCCAAATCGAGAGATTCGATTAACTAACGAGAGGGCTTGGTTTTGAAATCGAGCCCTTTCATTGGTTGGTTGGGTTTCTAATTGAGAGAATGTCGCTACGTTAAAAGTGTTTTTTTGAGAAGGCTCCCCAAGCATAGACGTGTCGAAAACGTGAATAAAAAAACCTTTGAGAACCGGGTGTGTTTTTTGAAACTTTAGTGTCGCGGAGTCTATAGCAATATGAGAGGCACGTTCTGGAAGGTTTTAAAAACGATGGTTATCCTCTTCGATATATTTTCTATATTTGAATTACACGTTATCTATTGGGCCATGGTTGCGAAACCCTAATCCTGAGCCTATATATACTCGCCCAATGTGGGTGCTCATCGTTCATTGGTCTTCTAATCTTTTGCCTTTGTTTTCTTATTGCAGGCAAAACCATGTTCATGATTTCTGTTTCTGATGCTGCTGGCATATCTAGTGAGTGCAAATATTTGAGTTTTATTTGATATTGATTATTAGTTCATGTATAAGGTTTGTTGTGTTTTTGCAGGGTTTATTATCAAGGTTTTGAATCCAGAAACTGATCCTAAATTATTTTTAGGATTTATGCTACAAGATTTGAGGTAATAGGCTAATAGTAAATTTATTTAAAATATTATTATGTTGATTTTTTTGTTGTTGATTTATATAGATATTTCACAATCCCAAACACATATTTGTATGACCTGGCTTTTATCATGGTAGAAAATGATACATGCTGTTGTAAGTCATTATGATGATTAATTTATATATCATTCAATTATATATCACTTTGAAATTAGATGATTTAACTTTACTAAAAATATGATTTACATGCAGTTGGTATTATGTTTGATTCGTATTCTGATATTAAAACAAGCTTGATCACCAACAGAGAAATTCCACGTAATTAGATGTATAAAAAAAAGTAAAACTATTCTTTCTAACTATATTAACATGATATATCATATTATTCTTAATAATTTATAATTTTTCCTTTTTTACGGCTTGTAGGATAATGATGATAATGAATTTGAGATTCTCAAAATAGCTGATTTTTATATAAAATTTGGGTTAAGAAGGTTACAATGTAGTACAAAAAAAAGATATTGTGTTGTTTCTGACGAGGATGTGGCTATCGGGGAAAAAACATTTAGTATTTGAATTTTGTATTCGTGTAGATATGTTTGTATATTTTTCATAAAAGTATGAATTGAATGAATTTAATGTTTACGTTTTGTATTTTAATTTGATTGTATGTGTATGATTTATGTTTAAATGATTTTGACGTATGCAACTTTTTTCTGGCTATGTTTTAATATCCTATATTATATGTTTCTAATTCATTATTCAACGTTTCTGATTATTTAATGTTATTATATTTTTCTGATTCATTATTAAATAATTCTTATGATTTCTTATTCAGTTATCAGATGTATATAATAATTTTCCTAAGAAGCTAATATCTCGGATCTTATATTTTAGTTACTATGTATGGTTGTCGTTACTTACAAAACCAATTTTACCATTTAATGTTTACATTATATTTTTTTATTTGATTATGTGTATCTCTCATGTATATAATTGATTATGAAGATGTTTATGATTTGTAACTAATTTGGGAAGACGTCATTGCATTTTTTTTATCAATAGTTTTATTGGAATATACTTATTATTTAACCCTTATAGGTACTTAACCGACTTTACCATTTAGGGCAAAAGATATTATAAAAGGACTTTTCAAATTTCAAAACACAATAAATTAAATAAGATTTAATCCAAACTCAAAAAAGAAAGCATGTGTAACTTTGTTTATTGCACAACGTGCTCTGAATTTTCAGGTTTAATTGACTGCAACCATAATCATCGGCCAAACAAGTAAGTTGTAATATATATATATTTTTTATTATATATGTCATGTTCCCTGTCCTTGATGTATTTTTTAAAATATAGTGTCCATGTCTTTCTTGCATCGAGGATGTTAAATGTTTGCATTCATTATGGTGGAATGATTATAACTGATAGGATCCACATTTTTTATTGGGGTGGTGATGAAGTAAAGTTGCCATGAATAGAAGTAAAGTATATAAATTTGAGTTTTATTGAAGATTGGATTTCAAAAAACCTCAATGAATTGAGAAGTTGTATTATAAAGTTCCTGTCAAACAAGCAGTGTTTTCAGTAGATGGTGGTCTTATGCCTATTGAAAAATAATTTGATCTTCAGGTTTTGATAAGCACTGAAAACAATGAACATGAGATCTATTTTTATATAAGTCATAGTTTTATGGTCCAGTTTTTTACAGCCCATATAATTGGTTCGAGAGGGAATGGATGCGTGATTTAGGTCCATGACATGCGCATATTCCAATAGTAGAAGATGAGGAGTCTTATTTTGAGAATACTAATGAGGACAATAACTCAGAATCGGGTGGAATGAATTCTGAACATGATGTTGATAATAATCAACAAACGTTGAATTTTGGCTACAACATTGATGGAGACAACTCATCAGAAGAAGAAAATGATCACATTGATCAAAAATTTTCTTATGATAACTGGTATCGTGAAAGATATGGTATATAATAAGAATATGTTTTTGGAAAAATGTTTAGATTAAATGTGGTTTATTAGTTTCTTATGTCAATGTGTTTTTTCAATGATAAATTGTTTGTGTGTTTATGTTTTTGTCGATTTACATATCATTTAAGAGTGTTGTATAAATTCTTTGTGTGTTTATGTTTGTGACGATTAATTTATCATTTAAGAGTGTGTTTAAAAATAGTAGCATGATGTTTTCGACTAACTGTCCAATAACATCTGAAAAGAATAAATCATATTAAATACTATATAAGAAACACATATACTTCTTCAAATACTATATAAGAAACACATATAATTCGGATACGCAAACCCAAACATAACTAAAAAAAACTTAAATAACAACTTATAAAGATAAATAATATTAAAGAGTTTTGCTAGAACCACAAAATATTTACAAAAAAACATCCACATAATGACATGCTTGTTTCTTATTGGTGTTCATCATTCTCATTTTCTCTCTCTCTCTCTCTCTCTCTCTCTCTCTCTCTCTCTCTCTCTCTTATTAACCGATCATATATAACCAACTCAATTGTGTTGAAGTTTTTTTGTGAACTTTGAGTGGATGTAGTATTTCTCAATATTAAATAGTACAAGTGTTGCAAAAGAAGGTCTACAAGGCCGATTAATCACCGATTAGGTGCTACAAGGCCACCGACCTTGCCGATTTATGTAATTATGTCAAACAAATAGGTCAGCCGAGGTAAACGGCGATCAACGGCGGTCAATGGTGGTCAATTTTTCCAGAAACCTATAAATCTTGCCGGAAGTACCCAACACTAACTGTAAACTTATTTTTATCACTTATAGTAATTGTTTAAGTCTATTACAAGTTGTTTTTTTTTAGAAAATACCTTGCCAGAAATACCTAAAACTCATCAGAAATACACAAAACTTTCCAAAAATAACTAAAATTTGTTAGTAATGACAATCCGATTAATCCCGCCTAGACCGATTACAAGCTACGAGGTGATCGACCACCCGACTACCGATTCACGATTTTTGCAACCTTGTTAAATACTATATAAGAAACACATATATTTCTTTAAAAAATATATAAGAAACATATATAATACTATATAAGAAACACATATATGATACGTGGTGCGCCCTCGCAACAGGTTTTACCTCTCAAGGGATCTTAAGAAGCATACAACCCCCACCAGGCAGTGTACCTGATCGTTGTAGTATAGTATAGTGACAAGTACCGGGGGATTGATCGTTCAACTCAGGAATAATGTCGCTAGGATTAGAAAGCCTACTAAACTAGGTCTATAGGTGAGGGATGATTCTTTTTTTATTTTTATATTTTATAGAAAGCAAGTAAAATCTCGGGTTTTAAAGGAGTGGGTGGAATTAGTTGCTAGCCAACTAACCCAATTAACTAAGATGCAATCAAAATAAAATAACAGAAATGAAAATTTAACTAATTATACTAATGTGGTGGAAACAATAATGAGGAAAGTTGTGTTTAGTTAGATTTCATTACTCCCTAGATATCTTTTACAGGTTGATTAGCTTGTTACAATTGCATGGATGACGGGTCATATTCCTTAATACTAGTCGTAGGGTCGTGTACAATATTCCCTAACTCTATAAGATCCTACTTCACTCCTATGTCGAGCCGTTAGAAGCTCCTAACATGGGATCATTAGAATTCTCTTACGCATTAAATACAACCAAAAATCGTAGTACACCTCTGCTTGGTTTAAAAATGCGCGCATCATTGCGCAAATTGCACGCATCGTTGCATTGCATTTGAAATTTCGCATTATGGGACCTAATGCAAGGGCATCCTAAATTGCATTCGCATTAGACCGCAATTTACCGCATTTGTCTAATGCTAGCAATGGCCGCAATTGTCGCAATCTAGAATTTAGGTCATTTTTGTAAAAAAGAAACCATATAAAAGAGATCGAAGTATTTAAATGGGATTTTAAAGATAGAACTTGTCAAAAGACTTACAAATAAAACATAATAACGAAAATATAGTATCTTGCGTTTTCAATTATTTATTTTACAAATGAATTATTGGCCTAATTTCAATATCCTAGTAACTTATTTCGTAAGTTTATCGCATTTACTTGGTACTTGAAAGAATATACTACGTATAAATAATTTCGTACTTTTTTTAATACTAAACGCAATGCGTCTAAATTGCGCTCGCATTCGCATCGCGCATCACGCATTGGCTTTTGGGACCTTTAGCGCATTGGATCGCAAAACGCAATTTTAAACCAAGCACCTCTGATTATGTTTCTTAAGACGTTCAAGAAAGTTACCAATGGAAGTCTGTCAGTTTTCTTAAGCCTAACATCGAATACAATCATCCGTAATAATGATAAACAAACAATCAACCCATAATTAACATCTAGGTTTCACTACATCTAAGTAAACACAAAGAAAATCTAGCCTAGCATGTTAAAGAGAAAACAAGCATAAGATATAATCACACAACACATAGACATATTGAATGATTTGAATAAGTACTTATCTTCAATTGAACATGGAAGAATCAAGGGGTTGAAACCCTTGAAAAGCTGTTAAAATTCGTCTAGGGTTTATTCCCTCAAAGTTGCACACTAATGAATGAAAATTAGAAAACTATATATAGACTTTACACCTTGACGGCGTCACGTTATAGCTTGTGACGCCGTCAACTCGCCGCCATGATGAAATTCGTATTACCTAGACTCACTTCTGACGCCGTCATGTAGAGAAACACTCTGGGCCGTCGCTAGTATTTGGACCCTGACGGCCTTGGTGACGTCGTCAGGCCAATAAGCTTGAAAACTTTCTGGGCCATCACGTTTTAAGTTCCACATCCACCTCTTTTGTAACTCTTGACGCATTAGTCATCTAATAATATTCGTTAAAGTTTCAAGAGCTCAAACGAACTCAAAGAAGCTCAAAAACTCATTTTACAACAAAAATCAGCAAGTATTTTATGACTTTTCAGAAATAATTTTCATCAAGTTTGACCTCACTTTTACCCTATCATCTAGCATTTTAAGACCAAGATCTCCCGCGTTTTTATGTAAAACATTAAACTAAGCAACTTTCATGTTTTAATGGAAGGCCGGTTCGGACCAGAAAAGGCTCAAAACCTTGCTTAAAAACTGTATCAGCTCACTTTTATAAAACAAGTGCTGTCATTTTTAAAAGAATAATGTAGAACTGATTTTAATCAAAATCACCCTCACTTTCGCACTTTCACACCCCAATACCACGCGGTAGACTAAAACGTCGTTTCGGACAACTTTCGTATTTTGGCCGAAGGCCGAAACGGGTCAGAAGGTGTCCGAAACAACCCATTTCAGTTCTGCCAGAAATTACCCATTTTCAAAAGTCCAGAATTTTCATATAAGAATTTTTCCCATTTTTGAATCGCCATAAAAACTTCGTTTTTAAGAGTTACGAGGCGATCCTTAAATCAAAAGGATCGACTTGACAAGTACTAACATAATTTGAAGCATAAACTTTATAAAAACATGTTTACGACCCCCAAACACGTACTTCTAATTTTCTGCATTAATATATATATACCGAAACTTATCCAAACGCCAACTTCATCTCAACAAAACTTCACAACGCACCTATACTAGCCTATCTTCGCCATCTAACCACCTTTGCTCAATCAAAACCAAATAAGCCAAAATACAAAAATAAGCTGAAAATAAAATTTGGGAATTGCTACAACCACACACAAACTCCCACACAAAACCCCCACTCGCTGATGTGTCAGCGGGTAGTTGGTTTAATCAAAGACCCCACTCACTGATTAAACCAATCACTCACTGACACGTCAGGGAGTAGAGGTTTTGTGTGGGGATTTTATGTGGATGTAGCATACCCCATAAAATTTTGAACCAAACGAACCCCCTGCTGTCCCGTTTTGTACCAAGACTAAACACCACCAAATAAGCTACAAACTTAATAAAATAATCACATAAGCTTATCAATCAGCCACGAAAAATTAAGCACATCGAGTAAACAATAATAACCACAAACCACGATTCTTACGATGATACTCTTAAAAAAAAAAAAAAAAAAAAAAAAAAAAAAAAAAAAAAAAAAAAAAAAAAACTTGTTAATCCATTCTAATCATTTAATTATTTATACAAATTCCAGTTTTATGCTCGAATCAAAATGAAAATACAAATATATTACTTATAAAGTGGAGTGTTTGGATAAAACCTTGGTAAGCTAGTGTTTTTGGAGAAATGATCACTACTATGTGTCGATATTAACATTCTACATTTCTAAACTTTCCGGAAATGGAAACTTTTAAAAATAAAAACCTTCTAAAAATAAAAACTTTTCGAAAAAGTGTTGTAATTTAGAAATGAATATTATTTTCTTTTAAAGGCTTGTACATTAAATTACTTTGAACTTTCCATCAACTCATCTTAGCAGTTATCTGCTATTTGATCCTTATGTGTTTATTTCATTTCATACGTGTGCTATATGTTTTATACTTTGGTATGTGTACTCGAGTCTTAACATTCAGACCACCACACGAACGATGATACAAAACCTTTTACAAACAATGATACAAAAACATGATACAACATCTTTTAACTCATACGCATTACTTGAATTTCGCGTGACATATTTATAAGATAAGTTATTATCTTCTAGGTCGTGCCCCGATTATGCTTTGCTTCTTGCTTCTATTTTACGATACTCACGCCACTACACTCTACGGTGAGTTCATAGCCTCGCCTTTACTTATTTAAATATTTTAAAAACCTCGCGAGGGGGATACATGCTAGTTTTTGCAAATTGAATACAAGTAGCTTTGGTATGCTAGACCCGATTGTATGATTTATGGACATCTGACATTGAGTATTCTTGCTTAAGTCCCCATCATGAACCGTTAATTTTGTGTGAACGCTAGTATTATAAATATGCATATTTTGCTTGACAAGCCTGTCCGGGTGAGTAGCGCTCATTTGACATCTGTGGGTCAAACGGACATATAATATTGAGAATTTAGGGTAATTGGCAAGATTACCCTTGTGCGGGGCATCATTTAGACATAGTCAAGGTTCGGTTTCGTGAGCTCAATGCTGTAAATCTTATTTCCCGACATGTATTTGTTATATGTCTATTGATAAATAATGCTTGTATTCAACTTATTACTTATTAAACTCTATGAATTCACTCAACTTTATATTGACGTTTTAGCATGTATTTTCTCAGGTATTGTTTGCTAGCGGAGCATTGGGAGCAATCGGAGTCGCGTGGATATCAAATATTGAAGGACTTATTTTCTACACATTCGATAACTTTTTATCTTTAAAATACATATATGTGTCATGTTTTAATTCTTGTAACTTAAGTTTTAAAAAGAAATTGTTGGGACCTTTGTACTCTGATTTATCAAATCGAATGTGACATTTTATTAAACGTCTCTTTTGAGGTCATTTTATGTAACTTGTTTTTATGAACTATGAAGTGACACCCAAATTGGTATTCCGCTGCGTTGTAGATTTTGGGGGTGTCACAGAATGCTCACCATCACGTGTAGAAGCTGGACGTCGTCAGGTACTGTTCCAGCAAGGAAATTTGAGACTTTGCCGTTTTCTTCACTTTTATGCTCCAAAAACGTCCAAAATGCTTCCTTTTTCAGATTTCTCTCCAAAAGTACCTAAATTGACAAAAGGAACGATTTAGGGCAATATTTGATCAAATAATCTCGAATTCGGGCTTAAATGACCCCTTAAAAGCGGTACACTTTTCGCCTCATCAAATACCCTTACACTTGAGATTTGCTTGTCCTCAAGCAAATGCTCTTTTATTCTAATCAAAATACAAGTTAGGGGTCATTTAACACTAATATAAAAGTAATTACAACAAATAATCGTTCCACTAAAAACCAAAAGCAAGCACGGAGGTCATACACTAGCACCTCACAAATAGTGTTTAGATATTCACATCTCTCGGGTGTAATAAAGTATATATCACAATATGGAAATGGAAAACATCTCTCACTACCTGTCATAGCAAATAGATTACAATAGGCTTGGGAAATGATCAAACCTCCACCACTTGGCATAAGCACCTAGGATAAACTATCAAAGAGGTCTTTTAAAGGGTTATAACGTTAGGTGTAGGGATATGGAAAACACGGTTTTGTTGGATAAAGGCAATATTTACTAGTGGCGAGTTAATCATCTTGGTTAATTACATGTACAATATGGCGTTGCTAAGCCAAGACTCGACTCGACTTAAGCTAATGAATCAAAAATAACAAAAACATAAAACAAACATAGAATGAAACGGGATAGTAGTCCGTATGTTTTTTCTCTTTTTCTTTTTTTCTATTTTTTTTTAATTTTTCGATTTTTTTTTTTTTTTTTTTTTTTTTTTTTTTTTTTTTTTTTTTTTTTTTTTTTGCATACACTCTTACCCTACCTTCCAAAATAATACATCATAGGGAATGTACATTCCCCTTACACTTGAATTTTTACATACTTTACAATAAACTACTCTAATTACTCGAATCAAGATAATCAAAACACTTGGAGTACTTTTTTTAAGATTAATGCACATATGTGGGTAATATATGATGTTCTTCCCCATTACTCCATAACACAAGTACTTTACCCATGAGTCCCAATCGTCCCAAAACAATATGTACAAGATATGACTCGACTTAGCGACCATGTAATCAATTAGATAATTAACTTAGGGTTTAAACAAATAACAATAATGCACTAAAGATGAGTGCATACACGGAAGGCTAAGGCGATTTGGATGCACATTTGGGTGGGTTGTAACAAATTCCTCCTTTAAGTAACATGCTTAAAGTTTGAAACGAAAAGATAGGATCGGAGGGGTGTACTAGGGGTTTCGTGTACTAAAAATGAGTACAACGCTAAGGTGTGGGAAAAATTAATTGACTTTACTAGTCAAGTAATATGACTTAAAATGGTCAAGTAATTATGATAAGGGTTTAAACACAAGGGTGATCCTAATGCCTCTTATCATGTAGTAAATCCTACTACACGAATGTAGTCTCACTAGCGGTCTCGGGATGTATCACTAACACAAGTTCTAGAATCTAAATGCTACCGGTACACTCATAAGCACTAATAATGAATGTTTTTTCTATCAAATCTAAAGGCGAACCTCACATATTTGGGTGGAAAATTTTTCTGAATGGTATGGTTTTGTGCTAGTCATACAACTCCTATCCATGAGACGCTTGTTAAGGCTAAAGTTTCACTCCTAAATGTTGTAAAAAAATTTAAATTTGGCGCTAAAATTACACTAACAAGTATTTCTCTTAGTTTTATTACACACCTACCATCAAACAAACAAACTCAAGTGCAATAATATCCTATAAGGTATCATCATTTACCCTCCCCTTACACTTAGGATGAACATTGTCCCCAATGTTCAATTAAAGGATGTAAAAGTAGAATAGGTAAAAGAATGAAAACAAATACTCCCCTGATTCGTTCAATGTGGATAGTGTGTTAACAATGTTAGATTTTCCTCCAAGAAAATGAACGTTCAAAGCTTCCCTTCCAGAAATATAAATCATCTTCTTGTTATATATAACCTGTTAAACCTGAGAAAAAAATCAAGGCAACCTTGCGTAAAATCGGCGGCAATCTATATATACTAACAAATCCTAGAAAGCAATTTAAGATATAATGCTTTTGGAATGAATGTTTGCAGATTTCCTGGAGTTTATAGAACTAAAGAATCAACAAAAACTTTTAAGACTCCGTTAGAAAAACAATACTTGCAAAATTTTCAGAATTTTACACTTGACGTCGTCTGGGGTTAAATCCTGAAGCCGTCAGAAGTGACCTGCAGAAATCTTTATGTTAAGTTTTCGGAAAATTTCTGGAAAAACTTATGTCCTATTTCCTGGAAAATCCTGCAAAACATCATTATGACTCGATACAAGCATTTGACTCTAACAATTACTAATATACATGTTCATTTAATATTGTGGCAAATCAAGATCATTTTCGTTCTTATAAACAAATTTGGGGTTTCCCCTTACACTTAGCTTTTGCAAAATACATTTATATGAAGTTAAGACGAAGTTAAACAACAAAATAAAGCATTTTCACAATTTAATTTGAAACATGATCTACCAACAATAAAAATAAGACACATATACGGAAACAAATAACATCAAACAAATAAGAATCACACAAAACATGGGTTGCCTCTCAAGAAGCGCTTTTCTTTATTTACGAGTCTTGTAGCTAGACTCAAAGTCATGGGCTATTACGTGACCTCATCATTGGTCTCATTCTCTAGGTCATCTCCAATATCGGGATCGCTTTCATAGTGCAGGTATTTTGGGTCTTCAAACTCAAAGACATCATCTCGATACTTGGATCCAAGCTTACTAACATCCTTAAAGAATCCACATGATAAATCAAAGGTGTTTTTACATCCTCTCCGAACATCTTCTTCACATAAAACGAGTTAAGAACCTAGCTTATCAAGTCCGTCACAATCAATTCCTTCGAATTCTTTCCTCTTGTATGGCGTTTGGTATGCCACCCTCCTAATTCCATCAGTGAAAGTCATGATTCCGTTCCGGTCGTCAACCATTAAGTTAGTGATTTCACAAAAGGGCACTCCGAAAACAACTTGCGATAACCTTGGGTCGATATAATCCTCAATGTTGTCCACGATCGTAAAGTCCATTGTAAATGCCATATTTCCTATGAATACCTGGATTTCATGATCTCTACCAACAACATTTTCTCCTTTATAAATCATCCCCCATCTGCAAATATTGTTATAATGGAACAGGGACATAAAATTCTTAGGTAGAAACACGTCAATGTAGACATTATTGAAATACTTGTGACCAATCATACAAGGGATTTTGAGGTTATTCGGATCTCGCCGCTTTATCCTTTCTGATCTTTCATCATGTGATCCACATGCATTACAATCTAGTGACGGACGGTACTCATACACTTCCTCATTACCCTTTCGAAAAATCACTTTCCTGACGCCATTGGTGAATAATGCACTACCATCCCTCTCATCAAGGATCACTCCCGTTTCATTAACAAATGGTTTCCCGAGGACGAGGTTGGTTAATGTTGGATTAGTGACAGAGTCTATGTCATCGATCACGGTGAGATCAATGTTATAGATGAATCCTCCAATCATAACTGATAACCTTTTCATTATCCTGGCGTCATCGATTCCTTCACACGAGATATGTTCAGGGAAGGCTTCGTTGTAAAGGGAGAGGGGGATTACATTTATAGGGAGGTTAGGATCTATGTAAGTATCGGTTATGAGCTTTTTCCTAGTAGTGCAAGAAATCTTATAAACTTCAGAGTCGCTTCCCTTAATCCTATCACTACTCCCTGTAGTAATATCCACCATATTTTCCTCGAGTTTCTCTATAATAGATTCATCCAAAATTACTGGATTTTCCGTGTGCCCTTTTGATCTCTCTTTCGACTCATCCCATTCGCCTGACTCTTGTGTGACGGAGTCCTCGAATAAGTCGGCAAGGCTCTTGGCCAATTCGTGGTCTATTTATGGGGTCTCATCCTTAACTTCATGATCCTTATTCCCAGTTGGTTGTTGGTTCTGGTCAGGTGTAGGAGCAGATATTGTGGTGATGGTATTTATAAAGTGGATTAGTCCTGGGGGGGGGGGGGGGTTAACATGGTCCCTAACTTCCTTCACCTTTGGTGACAGATGTTTAAATAGTTTACTAGGGCTTTTTTATTTTCACAGGAGAGGTTGGCTGATCCATGATGGTGACAGATTTAACTTCTCCAGCCTGTATCAATTTACTAACAGCGTGCTCTTTAATAGCGGTTAACAGATTACAAATCTTGTCATTCATATCGGCTTGTTGTTGTCTAAATCGGGTCTCGAGCGTGGAGAGCTGTAATTCTTGAGAGAGAATGAACTTTCACAAGGCATCTTCATAGCTTTGCTTAGGAGTGTTCTGTGGTGGAAAATGCTCGGACCATTCGAGTGGAGGAGAATCATCGAAGGATACGCTCCGAGTTTCGTATCCTCTGAAATTTGGTTTATCCTTCTATGCATCATAGGCCTCTCCAAAGTTTTGAGGTCCCCGATTAGTGGCGATTTCTCTATCCTTTGTTTTATCAGTACGTGACGATGTGAATTCCTTAAAAGCAAGTTCTGGAAGTTCCATGCAGTTATGAGTTTCATGAGGACCATTACACAATTTACACTAGGAAGTGATTTTGTTCACTTGGCTTGAAGGCTTAGGAGCTTCGTAGGATTTCATGAGAAACTTGACTTGGTCCTCAAGTTCCATGATCCTACGGTCGGGAGTGCTAGAATTGTTCTAAGGCAAAGATATTGCCTTGACCGTTTTATTCAAATCACGGGGATCATTCCAACTTTCGTTGTCATAGAGAGCAAGATCTTCTATGAGTTCCCATGATTCTTCTGCACTTAGATCACGTAGCTTGCCACCGGCCAATTGGTCAATGGTTCACCTTGTGGAGAGATCGATATGGTCATAGAAGATTTGGACTTGGAGCCAAAGATCTATGCCATGATGAGGGACTTTTTGGAGTAAGTCCTTGAAACGAGTCCATGCTTCATATAGAGTTTCACCTTGATGTTGTTGGAACATCAAGATATCATTTCTAAGCTTGGTAGTTCTCTCCGGTGGGAAAAATTGAGCAATGAAACGAGTGGTGAGATCATCCCAAGAGGTGATAGATCCTACGGGTAAACGTTCAAGCCATTGACTAGCTTGATCACGTAGAGAGAATTGGAATAGGCGTAATCGGGTCGACTCTCTAGTTACAACATCAAGGTCTATGGAATCTACGATTTTAAGGAAATCCTTGAGATGTTGATTAGGATCTTCGGAACGAATTCCATGGAATGCACATCCGCTTTGCACCAACCGGACGGTGTCAGATCGCAAGGGGGACACATTGGCTCCTTGAGTGAGCTCAATGGTATTTCGATAGCCTTGGTGGCTAGGACGGGAATAATCTCCTAAAGTTCGGGGCCTAGGAGGTTGGTTTACTCGTGGTGGGTTTTGTGGGTGGTTTTGTTGTGGTGGGTTGATGGGTTCAAAGATGTTACCACCTTCCATGATGTCGGATGGTAAAGGTTACGAACAAAGAAACGAAGAAATAAGATAGACTAAAGGAAACCTAAAAATAAAAATAAAAATCTTACTAGAAAGGAATCTAGCAAGTAGACCTAATAAAAAGAAATCCTAACCTAGACAATAACTATTCCCCGGCAGCAGCGCCAAAAACTTGATAAGTGGGAATTGCGCCCTCACAACAGGTTTTACTTCTCAAGGGATCTTGAGAAGCTTACAACCCCCACCAGGCAGTGTACCTGATCGTTGTAGTATAGTATAGTGACAAGTACCGGGGGATTGATCGTTCAACTCAGGAATAGTGTCGCTAGGATTAGAAAGCCTACTAAACTAGGTCTAGAGGTGAGGGATGATTCTTTTTTTATTTTTATATTTTATAGAAAGCAAGTAAAATCTCGGGTTTTGAAGGAATGGGCGGAATTAGTTGCTAGCCAACTAACCCAATTAACTAAGATGCAATTAAAATAAAATAACATAAATGAAAATTAAACTAATTATACTAATGTGGTGGAAACAATAATGAGGAAAGTTGTGTTTACTTAGATTTCATTACTCCCTAGATATCTTTTACAGGTTGATTAGCTTGTTACAATTGCATGGATGACGGGTCATATTCCTTAATACTAGTCGTAGGGCCGTGTACAATATTCCCTAACTCTATAAGATCCTACTTCACTCCTATGTCGAGCCGTTAGAAGCTCCTAACATGGGATCATTAGAATTCTCTTACGCATTAAATACAACCAAAAATCGTAGTACACCTCCGATCATGTTTCTTAGACGTTCAAGCAAGTTACCAATGGAAGTCTGCCAGTTTTCTTAAGCCTAACATCGAATACAATCATCCGTAACAATTATAAACAAACAATCAACCCATAATTAACGTCTAGGTTTCACTACATCTAAGCAAATACAAATAAAATCTAGCCTAGCATGTTAAAGAGAAAACAAGCGTAAGATATAATCACACAACACATAGACATATTGAATGATTTGAATAAGTACTTATCTTCAATTGAACATGGAAGAATCAAGGGGTTGAAACCCTTGAAAAGCTGTTAAAATTCGTCTAGGGTTTATTCCGTCAACGTTGCACACTAATGAATGAAAATTAGAAAAGTATATATAGACTTTACACCTTGACGGCGTCACATTATAGCTTGTGATTATAGGTGATGTATGAATATAAAACATATAAGAATCAAATAAACGCTGCGGAACAACATCACCCACACGGATCCATATAGCCAATATGATTAGTCAAATAATAAACACAACATGTTTATACCTTTGTAGCGTGATCGGTAGAAATCAGTGGAGACCTTCTTCACACGAATCACCTATGAAACCAAATGACCAAAATAGATCACCTCTATGATAGTCCACACTACACTTCACCGTATACCTCTTGGATGCTAGTCCTTGAACCCGTAACCTTAGAGAAAAAACCGATCTTGAATTGATCAAGATACCAATTTTTATCTCAAAAATATAAAACCACTTGGTCTATATTTGTTGCCGTATCTTTTGGAGTAAAAGGAGAAGCACACGTATTGTTAGTTACTTTTCTATTTTTTGATATATCTAAATCAATATTGTATCAATCTATATATCAAACGTGTCCTCATTTTTCTCCTGATAAAGACTAGTTCAAAGTGGGCTCTAAATGGGTTTTTGCCCATATAATTCACTAGTCCAATAACCTAAGTACATTACTTAATTATTAGAGGCCCGACATTGATCCCGCGTTACGTAGGTCATTTATATGTCGTAAATACAATAAATACGATATATAAAGTGGTACCTCAATGTATATGTGTGTGACCCCATAGGCTCACATATGTCTAGCCATATAATTAGTTATTATGACACGAGCATACTCCAACAGCTCCCACTTGCGACGTCATAATAATCAATAATTATACAAGCAAAGGTTAGCGTCTAGCAACATGCCAATGCCCCTAGAAATATGTGAGGGTAGTTTCTTAAATGTCTCAATTAAATGGTTTTAATGCCATCTTTCCTTTTGTTACAGATACTATGTTGAACACTAGACTGGATCAAAGTCATTCCATTTGTTCAACTATTCTGTTGCTCGATCTAGATATTGAACAAGATTACCAAGTGAATTAATATTCATCTTAATCTCATTTGGGTACGGCCATACAAACATCTGTTCAATTCATCGAGGGGCCCAATAGTATCTAACTCCATGACATGTGGAGGAACAAATCCTATTTTGACTGCACGTGTCATTCATATGTTTCAAATCACTCCTGAAAATGGTTTTTATAACTACCTTATTCAGGACAGTGTTTAACCATATCAAAGAATAAAATTCCGCACATGCAAGACCTACTTGCATCTCAAGTCTAACGATAAGAGACATAACCATTTGCGAGATTCACTATTGACGCCGATCCATGCAGTGAAATCTCGAAGGTTGGGTCAGTCCAATGTTCATCACAATGAACAACATATGAGTTTGGCAAATAAATCACCAACACGCTCACATTTGCCTTAATTAGATGATACTCCCGTATCGTCAACTGACAATGGACAATTTTGAATAATTAAATCATTCATGGATTAAACATGCAAAAATGGAATACAGTTGATATGTATGAAAACGACTATAACCATTACATCAATTCATTAAAGATATAAACTGTTCAACATTCCAATTATTTAAAATACTAAAAACAGATTTACATGAGACTATTAGCAGGTCGCAGCCCAATGTTCCTAGCATGTTCCACATGTTTGGTACAAGACATTGGTTTAGTAAAAGGATCAGCTAAATTGTCATCTGTGTGAACTTTGAGGAGACGAATATCACCACTTTCGATAACTTCTCGAATATAGTGAACTTTTCGACGAAAGTTTTTGGCACCCTTTAGAACACCTGGTTCATTAGCTATGATTATGGCACCGGAATTATCGCAGTACATATCCATAGGTCGTTCATTGCTGGGAACAACGCCAAGCCCAGAAATGAATTTCCATATCCAAACTGCCTCCATTGCAGCTTCTGAAGCAGCTATATATTCAGCTTCTGTAGAGGACATTGCAAGTGTGCTTTGTTTGGCACTCTTCCAGTCAACATCACCTCTATTCATGACGAAAACATATCCTGTTTGGGATTTGATGTCATCACGATCTGTCTCCCAGCTTGCATCAGTATAACAAGTAACACTGAGCTCACGTTCGACATCACCACCATAAACAAGAAACATATCTTTAGTATTCCGCAGATACTTCAATATGTTCTTAACAGCAGTCCAGTGACATTCTCCTGGATTCTGTTGAAATCTACTCGTTAGGTTCTGAGAGAACGCTACATCAGGTCTAGTGCACCTAACCGCATACATGATGGATCCCACAACCGAAGCATAAGGGATTCCCTTCATCCTCTTCACCTCGGCGGGTGTTGAGGGTCCTTGAGCCTTGCTCAATTCCGTATTTGGTTGCATTGGAAGACTTCCACGTTTGGAATCTTGCATTCTAAATCTCTTCAGGATTTTTTCAATGTATGCACTTTGACACAAGCCAATTAACCGCTTTGATCTATCTCGATAAATCTTGACTCCAAGTATGTACGATGCTTCTCCTAAATCTTTCATATCAAAACACTTTCCAAGCCAGGATTTTACATCTTGTAGCATTGGAATGTTGTTTCCTATGAGTAATATGTCATCGACATATAAGATTAGGAATGCGACTATACTTCCACTAGTATTCATGTATACACATGGCTCCTCGAGATTTTGAGTGAAACCAATCTTCTTGATTTCCTCATCAAATCTCTTGTTCCAGCTTCTAGATGCTTGCTTCAATCCATAAATGGATCTTTGAAGCTTGCATACTTTGCTAGGATACTTTGGATTCACGAAGGGCCCTCGGGTTGCACCATATAAACGTCCTCGTTTAGGTGGCCATTCAAGAAGGCAGTCTTGACATCCATTTGCCAAATCTCATAGTCATAATACGCTGCTATGGCTATAAGAATCCTAATTGCTTTAATGTTTGCAACAGGAGAGAAGGTTTCTTCATAGTCAATTCCGTAGATTTGAGTGAAACCTTTTGCTACAAGACGAGCTTTATAGGTATGTGCATTTCCATCCACGTCGGTCTTTATCTTGTAGAGCCATTTACTCCCAACGGTTTTAGCATTGGGAGGTAGGTCTACCTCGACCCAGACATCATTGTCTTCCATGGATTTCATTTCGACATTCATAGCTTCGTTCCACTTCTCGTGTTCAAGACACGATATAGCTTCTCGATAGTTAACAGGTTCACAATGATCCCCTAACTCATGTTCCTCAGCATCGATATAAAAACCATATCGTTCAGGTGCTTGAGGTATCCTTTCGGATCTATGAATGGGAACAACATCTCGAAAAGGCTCAACATTTTCATGCTCAGTCTCATTTTGATGTTCACTAGTGTTACTAGAAGGTTGCGCATCTTCGCTTTGAAGTTCATCAAAGTCTACTTTGCTCCCACTTGCTTCTTGTGAGATGAGACTGTTCTAAAAAAACTCAGCATATCGAGCAACAAATATTTTGTTCTCGGTTGGGTAGTAGAAATAGTAACCCATCGTTTCCTTTGGGTATCCTACAAAGATACACTTGATAGCTCTAGGCTCAAGTTTGTTTGGCGTATCTCGTTTAACGAGAGCCTCACAACCCCAGACTTTCAAGTAAGACAGATTAGGGACCTTCCCATGCCATATTTCGTATGGAGTCTTATCAACCTTCTTAGTTGGAACTATATTGAGTATGCGTACAGCAGACTCTAGAGCATAACCCCAAAAGGACATTGGCAACGTTGTTAGACTCATCATAGATTGAACCATGTCTTGCAAGGTTCGATTTCTCCTTTCAGACACACCATTGTGTTGTGGTGTATATGGAGGAGTGAATTGTGAGACTATCCCACACCTTTTTAGATGATCTAAAAACTCTTGACTCATATATTCACCTCCTTGATCGGATCGAAGAGCCTTAATGGTCTTGCCAAGCTGATTCTCTACTTCACTTTGGAAGACTTTAAACGTTTCAAAGGCTTCATGTTTATGTTTAATCAGGTAAACATAACCATATCTACTGAAATCATCAGTAAAAGTGATGAAGTAGTTAGCTCCTTCTCTAGACATTGTTCTAAATGGGCCACATACATCAGTATGAATGAGTCCAAGTAGATCTGTAGCTCTTTCTCCAACATGGGAAAAAGGCTTTCGTGCCATCTTTCCAGATATGCAAGAAATGCATTTATCAAACGACACATTGTCGATTGACTCTAAAAGCCCATCGTGTTGTAGCTTCGTAATGCGTTTCTTGTTTATATGGCAAAGACGACAATGCCATAAAAAAGTAGAATCCAAATTACGTTTGGATTTCTTATTGCTAACAGTATATATAGAACTATTGTTTGAAATAGGATCACACATATCAATTTCAAAAATGCCATCACGTGGAATAGCATTAAAATAAAACACATTATCCTTAGAAACAGAAATTCCAAAATCCGTAAAAGTATGAATGTAACCATCATCTTTCAAACGCGAAAGTGAAACAACACCTCTAGTGATAGTAGGTTCAAAATGGCAATTATTTAAAACAATAACTAGTCCATTTGGGAGGATAAGATCAAAGCTCCCAATTGCTTCCACAGCTGCACGATCTCCATTACCAACGTACAGATGTAAAGCTCCTTGCTTCAGCTTTCAACTTCCCCTAAGCCCCTGCACATTGTTACAAATGTGAGTACCACAACCAGTATCATATACCCAGGTTTTGTTAGGAAAAGTATAAAGTTCTATAGTGAAGATACCTGATGTGCTAGCAACGCTAGCTTTGTTCTTCTTTAGCCCTTCCAAGTAGGCATGACAGTTGCGCCTCCAGTGCCCCACCACTCCACAATGGTGACAGGGGGTGTCCTTGGCCGGGTGCTCCTTCTTGGCAGGTGGGGGGATTTTGGGTTTGGAGGCATAAGCAAGCTTAGCCTTGCCTTTCCCTTGTCCCTTGCCAGGTGCCTGCGGTTTTCCCTTGTTCTTTTTCTGAATTCTGCCTTGGTTGATAGCTAGGACAAGTGGAGCCTTCTTGGGCATTCCTTTCTCTGCAAGTTTCAGCATGTTATGCAGTCCGGCAATGGTTTTCCCCATGCTGTGCATGTTGTAGTTCTGCACAAATTGGTCATAATCCTTCGATAGTGAGGTAAGTATCATGCTCACTCCAAGGATCTGAGGCACGGGGTATCCCAGTCACTCCATCTGATCCAGATAGCTTTTCATTTTCATGACATAGCTACTGACCGATTGCCCTTCCTCCTGCTTGCAGGCATGAAAAGATTTGACCGTGTCAAACAATTCTTGCTCTGCTTGCTGCTCGAACATAACTTTCAGTTCTCGCAGCATGTCAAATGCTGAAAAGTTCTCTAAGTTCTTTTGCAACTCAGGGATCATGCTAGCCAGCATAAGACAAGCCACTTCCTGTTGCTCGTTACTCCTACGAGTGTAGGCATTACGAACAGCAGCAGTAGCATTAGCAGCAGGTGCTTCAGGTAAAGCTTCTTCCAGATGGTAAAACTTTTGTTCAGCCTTGAGGACAATCCTCAAGTTGCGGTACCAGTCCAAAAAGTTGTTACCATTCAATTTCTCTTTCTTGAGAATTGATCTGATTGACGAGTTGTTCATGGTTGAATTTGGAGTTGTCATCTACAAAATAAACAAAGTTCAATTTTACTAATTTTCAATAATTAATCCTTTTTAAAATTAACTACCTAAGTTTACTATATTAAAACAATTAATTTTACGAAAAGGCTAAGATCCTCATTGAGGTTCCACCATCACATCAGTTGATCTGCTAGCAATGGAGGATTCAATAGGTAGGTAACGTCGACCAATTGCATTACAAGTGCAACTCTTAGATCTTTATGGGACTCATGGCACTAGTGAACAAGCAACTAGTGTCAAGCTGGCATGTTTAGTCCCATCTTTGCCTCGGGTCAAGGTCTCACCGCTTAACTCGATTATGTCATCCAATTTTGAGAACGTGCGAGAATATATCTAGGTCCCACGCATAGAGAATAGTCACCTTGGGTTACAATTCAACCTAGGTCCCACGCATAGGCAAAAAGTAATTGCAAGTGTTCTCAAAATTGGACGGCGTGACTTAAATTTTGACGGGTAAAAGTTTTTTATGTGGATCAAAAGGTGTACGAAAAGAGCATGCATTCATCCTTCGTAGCACAAGTTAAAAACATTTCTTAACTTAAGTCTAATCATTGTTTTAATTTATGTATGTCAAGTTGTCCATTTTCATGACTAATATTAATCCTACATGGATAATAAAGTTTGGACAATACATAAATAAAATAACATACATAACAAGTTAAGGTGTTATTATAAAACAATGATTTCAAGTTTCATAAACTTAGTAAAACTAAATCAAAAGACTTAGTTTTGAAAAATGGTTTGTGATTCGTTTTAAGTTTATAGAAAACTATTTGCAATTTTACATATGAAACAAGATATATAAAAAGCAAAAAACAACCACACAACCATAATATGCAAAGCCTCAACTGATGAAAAAACCTATGCTTAGTCTCGTGAGCCATCACGACAACCAAGAGTCAACTAGGGATAAACCACACAACCACACGGAGGACTCCCACTTGCTCCAAGACAATCAAGAGCAAGTTGGAAGCCCATGATGCACATGAAAAGCAGTTTCTGTCCTTCCAGAATTTCTGTGTTAGAGGGCCCAAAAGTCCATGAAGGAGGCTTCCCCGGGCTTAGCTCAAAACTAGAAAGTTGTAGGCCCATGTCTTGGGTACCTTCAAAAACAATTTCAGCCAAAAAGACCTTATCCATCACCGGGAAACTCCGTTTTACCAACTAGTGTTCCAGCAGTCATTTTTCGGCAAAAACGTCTTTAACTCTTTTGCCTTTCACCACCAAGCCACGATTACAATATATTGAAAGTAAAATACAATTAATCTACTTTTAATCTACTGTAAAAGTGCCCAAACAATGGCTACAACCAAAAGAATATAATTACATAAATGCCGAAACAATGGCAAAACCCCAAAACACGAAATTAAACAACATAAACAACCATTCAATGCACAAGTGGTCTAGGTTTTCATCGGCTTTGCATATAAACATAATAATACCATAATATTATGAATGAAACATGGTGTTGGCTAACTCCATGGACAAACATGCATGTATTTGCCATGAAAAACAAAATAATAACAAGAATTAAATTGTTAGCCAACGAAAACGAAGAAATTAATTGAGAAGAATTAAAACCCCGTTTGGTACTTGTGTCAAATGGCCTTAGGTTCAAAACCCACTGATGTTAGGACCTTTTAATTATCTTTTTACCACAGAAAATTAAGCCATAGGGCCTGATTTGAAATCGTTTCATAAATCGATCAAAAAACATGCGTTTTAGGTCATTTTACACGTACCCGATAATCATATGGCACATATGATGGCTCGTGATACAACTATAGGTGATGTATGAATATAAAACATATAAGAATCAAATAAACGCAGCGGAATAACATCACCCACACGGATCCATATAGCCAATATAATTAATCAAATAATAAACACAACATGTTTATACCTTTGTAGCGTGATCGGTAGAAATCAGTGGAGACCTTCTTCACACGAATCACCTATGAAACCAAATGACCAAAATAGATCACCTCTATGATAGTCCACATACCTCTTGGATGCTAGTCCTTGAACCCGTAACCTTAGAGAAAAAACCAATCTTGAATTGATCAAGATACCAATTTTTATCTCAAAAATATAAACCCACTTGGTCTATATTTGTTGCCGTATCTTTTGGAGTAAAAGGAGAAGCACACGTATTGTTAGTTACTTTTCTATTTTTTGATATATCTAAATCAATATTGTATCAATCTATATATCAAACGTGTCCTCATTTTTCTCCTGATAAAGACTAGTTCAAAGTGGGCTCTAAATGGGTTTTTGCCCATTTAATTCATTAGTCCAATAACCTAAGTACATTACTTAATTATTAGAGGCCCGACATTGATCCCGCGTTACGTAGGTCATTTATATGTCGTAAATACAATAAATACGATATATAAAGTGGTACCTCAATGTATATGTGTGTGACCCCATAGGCTCACATATGTCTTGCCATATAATTAGTTATTATGACACGAGCATACTCCAACAGTGATGTCGTCAACTCGCCGCCATGATGAAATTCGTATTGCCTAGATCCACTTTTGACGCCGTCATGTAGACAAAACACTCTGGGCCGTCACTAGTATTTGGACCCTAAGTTGGTGACGCCGTCAGGCCAATGAGATTGAAAACTTTCTGGGCCGTCACGTTTTAAGTTCCACATCCACCTCTTTTGTAACTCTTGACGCCGTCACGTGTAGAAGCTGGACATCGTCAGGTACTGTTCCAGCAAGAAAATTTGAGACTTTGCCGTTTTCTTCTCTTTTATGCTCCAAAAACGTCCAAAATGCTTCATTTTCCAGATTTCTCTCCAAAAGTACCTAAAATGACAAAAGAAACGATTTAGGGCAATATTTGATCAAATAATCTCGAATTCGGGCTTAAATGACCCCTTAAAAGCGGTACACTTTTCGCCTCATCAATATAATTATAAAGCGCAAATGCATCAGAATCTGAAATTTAGATTGTGTTGCATTAAATGATCATACGATTTTTGTGTTGTAGATAAGTATTAGATTGGGCGAATCGGTGGGACATTGAACTTATTAATTACACTCTCATAATACAAGCATATACAACAGAATGTGACTTTTGTACAACTAATTGAAGCGTGAAGAAGAGTGCCCTAATAAGTAAATATATTGTGTATCTATACTTATTAATGATATGTTAAGTGTGTAGAAACTACCTACTTCGTCTATAATGATGATGACGTAGTACTTGATACTTACGCCGTCAAAAAGATTTCAATCGCCATACTTAAATGAATCTAAGTACTTTGTGTAAATAATAATATTAAAAAAACAACCATTCAGTTAATCACATTAATAATCAAACCAATATAAAACTTTGCATATAAAAGATATGTTAAACTTTTTAGTACGATTATTCGTAAATCTTAAAACCTCATAGTATTCAAAAAAAAATATAACTTTGCATATAATATTCAAAAATAAGTATTAGACTTTATATCTTTTGTTGTTTGTTGGTTTCTATATTAGAATAGTAACGTTTTTCTTGGTTCATATGCACCCGAAACATGTTCATATTATAATTATTTGATATTTAGTGTATATGATTTTAATACATCCTCTTCAGATGTATAAGAAACATGGTCATTTTATATTATTTGCTTATAGTTTAAATGTTTTACAAATCCAAAGGGAGAAAAACATGCACGAATTAATTTAAAAACTTTGAATTGCTACCAACAAAATACAAAATTTTAAAAATTCGGTAATTAAAGTTGAATGGATGATTTTTATAGGAATATTGACCATCTAATATTAATGAAGGAGAATAATATATATATATATATATATATATATATATATATATATATATATATATATATATATATATATATATATATATATATATATATATATATATATATATATATATATATTGCGTAGGGATTGCACCAGGCTTTACCTCTCGAGGGATCTCGAGAAGCTTACAACCCCCACCAGGCAGTGTACCCGATCGATATAGTATAGTATAATGACAAGTACCGGGGGATTGATCGTTCAGCTAGGAATAGTGTCGCTAGGATTAGAAAACCTAAAGACTAGGTCTAGAGACGAGGGATGATTCTTTTTGTATTTTTATGAAAGCAAGTAAAAATCTCGGGTTTGAAGGAGTTTGGCGGAATTAGTTGCTAATCAACTAACCCAATACTAAGATGCAATCAAAATAAAATACTAAAATGAAAATAAAACTAAATTATACTAAAGTTGTGAGCCATATGTGGGAGAATTGTGTTTACTTAGATTTAACTACTCCCTAGATATCTTTTACACGTTAATTACTTGTTATAATTGCGTGGATGACGGATTGTATTCCTTAATACCATTCATGGGGTGGCGTACTTACTTCCCCAATCCTATGAGCGCCTACTTCACTCCTATGTCGAGCCGGCTAAGAAGCTCCTAACACGGGATCACTAGAATTTGCTCATGCATTAAATACAACCAATAAAACCTAGTACACATCGGTTCATGTTTCCTAAGACGTTCAAGCATGTTACACAAAGGAGATCTGCCAGTTTTCTTAAGCCTAACATTGAAATCATTCATCCATTACAACCATAAACAAGTAATCAACATATAATTAACATCTAGGTTTCATTACATCCAAGCAAATACAAGATAGATCTAGCCTAGCATGTTGGAATCAAGACAAGCATAAGATATATTCAAACAACACATAGACATATTGAATGAATTAAGAGAAGACTTATCTTAATTGAACATGAAAGGAATCAAGGGGAGAAAACCCTTGAAAACACTGTAAAATATGACCTAGGGTTTACAAAGTTCGGCCCTAGTTTTCTCCACACAAGTTCCTCCCTAAAGAACAAATGTCTGACGCCGTCATCTCGCCGCCAAATAGTTTGTCGGACTGCCTAGATCTGGGTCTGACGCCGTCATGTATTCTCCTTATGCAGGCCGTCACCAAATTAACTCTTGACGCCCTTGTTGTGACGCCTTCAGGTTTGCACTGGGTCGTCATGGATTTTACTCTTGACGCCGTCATGATCTTCCTCTTGATGCCGTCAGGTACTGTTCTCAGCATGGAAAATTAAGTCTTTACCGTTTTCTTCACTTTTATGCTCCAAAAACGTCCGAAATGCTTCCTTTTCCAGAATTCACTCCCAAAGTACCTAAAATCACGAAAGAAACGATTTAGGGTAATATTTGATCAAATGAATTCAATTCCGGGCTTAAATGACCCCCTAAAAGTGGTTCATTTTTCGTCTCATCATATACCCTTACACTTGAGATTTGCTTGTCCTCAAGCAAATGCGCTTTTATTCTAGTCAAAATACAAGTTAGGGGTCATTTAACACTAATATAAAAGTAATTACAACAAATAATCGTTCCATTAAAGACCAAAGACAAGCACGGAGGTCATACACTAACACCTCACAAATAGTGTTTAGATACTCACATCTCTCGGGTGTAATAAAGTAATATAACATTATGGAAACGGAAAATATCTCTCACTACCTGTCATAGCAAAATAGATTACCATAGGCTTGGGAAAGGATCAAACCTCCACCACATGACATAAGCACCTAGGATAAACTATCAAAGAGGTCTTTTAAAGGGTTGTAACGTTAGGTGTAGGGATATGGAATACACGGTTTTGTTGGATATAGGCAGTCTTTACTGGTGGCGAGTTAATAATCTTGGTTAATTACATGTATAATATGGTAGTCCGTATGTTTTTCTATTTTTTTTTCTTTTGCATACACTCTTACCCTACCATCCAAAATAATACATCATAGGGAATGAATATTCTCTTACACTTGAATTTTTACATACTTTTACAATAAACTAATCTAGTGACTCGAATTAAGAAAATCAAAACACTTGGAGTAGTATTAAGATTAACGTACATATGGGGGTAATAATATGATGTTCTTCCCCATTACTTCATAAAATAAGTACTTTACCCATGAGTCCCAATCGTCCCAAAACAATATGTACAAGGATATGACTCGACTTAGCAACCATGTAATCAATTAGATAATTAACTAAGGGTTTAAACATGTAACAATAATGCACTAAAGATGAGTGCATACACGGAAGGGTAAGGCTATTTGGTTGTACATTTAAGTGGGGTGTAACAAATTCTTCCTTTAAGTAAGATGCTTAAAGTTAGAAACGAAAAGATAGGCTCGGAGGGGTGTACTAGGGGTTTCGTGTACTAAAAATGAGTACAACGCTAAGGTGTGGGAAAAATTAATTGACTTAACTAGCCAAGTAATATGACTTAAATGGTCAAGTAATTATAATACGGGTTTAACACAAGGGTGATCCTAATGCCTCTTATCATGTAGTAAATCCTACTACACGAATGTAGTCTCACTAGCGGTCTCGGGATGCATCACTAACGCAAGTTCTAGAATCTAAATGCTACCGGTACACTCATAAGCACTAATAGTAAATGCTTTTCCTATCAAATCTAAAGGCGAACCTCACATATTTGGGTGGAAAATTTTTTGAATAGTACGGTTTTGTGCTAGTCATACAATCTCCTATCCATGAGACGCTTGCTATGGCTAAAGTTTCACTCCTAAATGTTGTAAAAAATTTTAAATTTGGCGCTAAAATTGCACTGACATGTATTTCTCATAGTTTTATTACACATCTACTATCAAACAAACAAACTCAAGCGAAAGTGTATTTGTAAGGTATCATCATTTTACCCTCCCCTTACACTTAGGATGAACATTGTCCCCAATGTTCAAGTAAAGAATGTAAAAGTGAAATAAGTAAAACAAATGAAATCAAATACTCCCCGGATTCGCTCGGTATGGATAATAAGGTGGCCAGGTTAGATATTCCTCCAAGAAAATGAACAATCAAAGCTTCCCTTCCAGAATATAAATCATCTTCTTGTCATACATAACCTGTAAAACCTGAGAAAACAGACAAGGCAACCTCGCATAAAATTGGCGGCAATCTACATATGCTAAAAAATCCTAGAAAACAAAATAAGATATAATGCTTGTGGAATGATGTTTGCAGATTTCCTGGAGGTTATAAAACTGATAATTCAACAAAAACTTTAAGACTCCGTTAGAAAAACAAAACTGGTAAAATTTCCAGATTTTTACACGTGACGCCGTCAAGAATAAACTCGTGACGCCGTCAGAAGTGACCTGCAGAAATTCTTATGTTAAGTTTCCGGAAAATTTCTGGAAAAACTTCGTCCTACTTCCTGGAAAATCCTGCAAAACATCATTATGACTCGATACAAGCATTTGACTCTAACAAGTATGAATATACATGTTCACTTAATATTGTGGAGAATCATGATCAGTTTTGTTTCTTAAAAACATATTTGGGGTTTCCCCTTACACTTATCTTTTGCAAAAATACCTTTGGATGAAGTTAAGACTAAGCCAAACAACAAAATAAAGTATTTTTACTATTTTAGTTTTGAAACATGATCTACCAACAATAAAAATAAAGCATGCATACGGAAGCAAATAACAAACAAACAAAATAAAAATCACACACAACGAAGAATGACACCATAAGCACATTCCATTATTACTAATTAATGTAAGCATAAAGATAAAAATAAAATTATCCAAGGCCAACAGAGGCCACAACCTAAACTATTACAATCCCAATTGTTTCAAATTACATCATCATCAATAAATTGTTCAAACATAACAGACATCAAGCAAGATCACTAGGGAGGAGGACCATAACGGTAGTCATAACCAGGAGGGAGGTGCCCTGTGTACCCGTAGGGAGGGTAGTCCGTCTCACGACCGGGGAATGGGTCAATCTGCAGGTGGGGCTCGAGCTGATCACGGGTGGAGAGGTGCTGCATCTGGCGGATGGTATGATCATACACCCAATCAAAGCGCTGGTCAGTGGTGGTCCGCCATGCGTCCACCTGACCCATCCATGCCCCCTAGTGTGCCTGCCAGTCTCCCCGACTCATGTGTCGGTAGTAATCAGCTGACCCGACCTCATAATCCCCGAACTGGTGCTGCTGGGGCGCTCCCTCATCATCATCATCCTCAGCACCATCAAGTCCCCATGCCTCGTACCAGCCATAGGACCCATCTGGCAGCTGCATCACGATGCTCATCTGCCTGAGGGATTTAGCCCTCACTACCCTACAAGCCCCGCAGTCGCTGAAGTATCCCATGATCGGGGGAACAAGTAGCTCATAAGATCGAGCCAACCGGGTCACGAACATCCCCCCATACACCTTGTCAATATCCCTCTCCCCCACACTGGTCTTTAAATAGCAGGCTACCCAAAATGGGATGTTGCAGTAAACACCCGCTAAAAAGATGGTATAAAGGTAGAAAAGATCTGAAGCAGTGACACGGTGAGTGGTGCCATGACGCCCCGACAAGCTGTATGTAATGCACCTGTGGGCTAACCTGATCACGGGGTCCCTTATTGATGCTGCCCCAGTAGTCGAGGTGTACACCCTGTTCCCAATGCTTGGCCAAAAAGTGGCGCACCTCATATTGCTCCTCACAGTCTCCCCATGTAAAAACCTCTGTATAAAACCTCCCTCAACAGCCTCCTCCCTAGTATACAAACCTATCCTCCACCCAAACTCAGTAACCGAACATGATCGAACCTCCCCTCCTAACCTAAAGCAAATAGTGGTACCCCCCATGTCCATCCTGGCCTCTGCCTGATCAAAGTGGAAGGTCGCAAAGAACTCCCTCACCAACTCACTATACACAGTCTCCCTCATCCTAAACAACCTCTCCCATTGAGGACCCGTGAACCCATCGGTTTGGATCCTCCCCAAAACGCAGCCTCAAACCCTTGGGACCTCAGAAACGCCCAATCAATCACAGCACCAGCATCAATGTGGTGATTAACAAGCTCCGCATACTTAGTTGTAGCGGCAACATTGTCGAATTCACCCCAACTATGGACCAATTCCCCATAGTTAACTTGTTGGGACCTAGAGGAGCTGCCACGGTGTTGTCGTGATTGCTTGCTCATTTTCCTGGAAAAAGATAGAGTGGACGGAAACGATTAGAACGAGAATTTTATTGGCTTATGCTGTCAGACACATCTGACGCCGTCAGGAAGGAGATCCTGACGCCGTCAGACCTAGCAGAAATCGGGCCATGCAATTACGAGGGAAAAATCAATTTTCAAACTCTTAACCCATTACCCAAACACTCCTTTAAGCAGAAAACATGGGTGGGGGGTCAAAAAATCCGTGGTTATGAAAGATTTTCCTAAATTAACGCATGATTAAGGTAGGACAACATCATCTAATGGTAACCTCATGATTACAAATCACCAAGGGGAAGCATTACGATTTATCAAAGATGGGTCAAAAATGGGGATTCGGATTAAAGGTGTTTTCAAAATTGGTTGAACCTAAGGACAATTGAACGAAAAAGAGTGAGGAAAAACTACTTACCAAGTGGAGATTAGTCACGGAAGATGTCGGAGTGGATGATGGAGACTTGGAGGTGGAGCAGCAATTTGGGTGAGATTTGTGAGGTATGAGTTGAAAGTGATGGAGTTTGGGTTATTATTGCTGAGATAGCGAGGTGACGGCGTCAAGAGTTACCATCTGACGCCGTCAGATGCCCGTATCAGGAATAAAAAGTGGTAATTCCACATTCAGTCCCTGCACTTAGTGTGAATAGCTAAACACAAGTAAAACTATGAGTAGCTATCCCATTAGTGAAGTCCACCAGGGTCGAACGTCTCAATACTGTCACGAAAAGAGGAGTGGTTGTAGAAAGGGGTGGGTGAGGTTTTAGTTAAGTTGTAACCTTCGCACTGGTCAACGGTGGGTACAAAGAGGTGTTGTTCCATAGAGGGTCTCAAAGCTGTGGTGTTTTTGAGGTGCAACCTCTTCACACCGGGTTTAAAACCAAAGGAACGTCTCTTGCACAAATTTGGGAGCGTGGTTTGCAAGCATCCAACGAAAATGTTATGAAATTGCGAATTCTTCTCTTCCTGGGGATGCTCACAAAAGTAGGAGGTGATTGACGGTGAAGCACTTGGAAAGGATTTCTCATTATCCTCTTGGTCAAACACTAAAGGAGTTGAAACCTCAAAGACTTTTTCAATTTTTCTTGGTGCAGATTTTTCCTTAATCTTCTCTTTGATCCTTGATATGAATTTGTCTGCTAAATCCATAAAAGCATTGCGAGTGCTTTCCATGCGTGCTTCTAAGTGCCGGATTTGTTTTTCCTGATTATTCATGAATGTTAACATTATCCCTTCGAACTCCTCTTGTCGTGAACGTTCAGGAAAATTATGGTCGATAACCGCATTCCTACGTATATTAGGATTCCACGCGGTTTCAGTAGCAGGTTTTTCAGCTCTCATTAATTCTTTTACCTGCTTATCAATACTTCCTAATAATTGTTCTTGGGTGGCGTGTGCGTAATCAAGTTTTCCCTTGCTTGAAAACATCGGGTCCTCCCATCCTTCTTCTTCGTATTATGCCAACCCCTCAAGAACTTTCCAGCATTCGTCAATGCTAAGTCTGTTTAGCCTGCCCTTGGCTGCGTAATCTATAGCCCTCCTTGTTTGATAGTTAACTTTATCATAAAAGATTTGAATCTGGAGCCATGGTTCGATGCCATGATGAGGGACTTTTCGGAGTAGGTCTTTGTATCGAGTCCATGCTTCGTAAAAGGTTTCACCTTGACGTTATTGGAACATCAAGATATCATTTCTAAGCTTGGTCCCGGTGGGAAAAATTGAGCAAGGAAACGAGTGGTGAGATCATCCCATGAGGTTATGGATCCCGCGGGTAA
>CM060678.1:98376102-98380826 GCA_030686995.1 Artemisia argyi
ATATTGTAATTGCATCGATGCATAATTTATTTGTTAATAAATACACCCATAATTTCTCTCCGAATTTCGAATTTGACCAGCCAGTAGGATCAAAGTTTTCTTTTCAAAGGGATCATCCTTTTGTTCATAATTTCAACCATCCTAGCCTTTTGTTTATTAATCAACCATATATTTTGAAGATTTGTATTTTCTTAATGATGGATTTGAGAAAGTCTTAAAAAAACTAACAAAAGATTCTTAATGGCAAATGTTTTGAATTTTTATTTCTGAATCATGTATTTTGACTAACAGTTTGTATTCATATCAAAAATCACATATCAAGTAATCAAGAATGTATGTGTAACGTTTTTTCAAGTGTCTAATTTTTCGTTCTTTCCTTTCGACATTGAATCATGTGTTAGCTATATGAATCATGTTTATTTTCATCACTGAACATGTGAATCATGGTTTAGATGTGGTGAATTTTATTAATAAATAAGAACTGAATCATTGCGTTATGTTGAGTTTTGAATCATTGCAATTACTTATGACTTATCGGTTTTTGAATCATTGCAATCACTTACTAAAGCTTCACATTTTTTTTATTTTTGTAATCATCTTTGAATCATATGATAAATACTTAATCATTGCGTTTTGTTGACATTTGAATCAATGCAGCTACGTATGAACTAGTTTTTGAGTTATTGCAATTACTTACTAACGCATCGTATTTTTGAATCGTTGTAATCGATGTTTGAATCATATGATAATACTTAACAGTTGGGTAAACAATAATATTCAAATTAGTGATTCATAATCGAACAAGTGAAACACTATAACAGCGTGTTGTATTTTGAATCACATTGGAATTTATAAATTAATAAATAAATTATGATGTATTCTTGAATCAATAGGCACTGATAAAAAATACATTCAATAAATTAATAGACGCCAATTCGGAATCTTTACTTATACAAAAGATATTGATTCACTATATTTAAGAATATAAAATAAATGTAACTTACGATGCATAAAAAATATTTTGGATGTCATTTCTTTCTTTCATGGGCTCATCATTCTTATTGTGAGAAGAATAGGAAACTGTTGTCATCATAAATGTACATGAATAAGTCTAATCAATGAAAGATGTATAATACCCATCATACCCTTTATTGGTTAGATGAGATAAGTGAACATGATTTCTTCTCAATTTTCTTAATCTAAAAGGCTTCTCAATCGATCCGGATTCTATATATATATATATATATATATATATATATATATATATATATATATATATATATATATATATATATATATATATATATATTCAACCTCATAGTTTCAGATACAGTTATGTGTTTGTTTATGTTTATCACATATGTGGTTGAAGGTTTGTTTACTTAAAACCAATAGGTCATTGATTAAATTGAAAAACTGTACATGCACTTTGCACATGCTAGACTATAACAAATTAATAAGCAACAAAAACTTTCCCAACGCTACATCCTTCACTGTTGATAAATCATTGTCACATAACGATGCCTTCTTTGAAGAGCACGACGAGCATCCACCAACATCATATTCAACCGGTCTAATTTATCCTCTTCTTCATCAAGTATCTATCTCATATACAAAACACCGTTAGCTGCTTGAAAGCCCCTTACTTTCTTCAAGTCTCGGATATACTCTTTTTTCTGATGGATACGTTCTCCCTGTTGTGCACAACGACATTCCAGTTCAGTCACCGCATGCTCAGCCTTCAACACCTCTCTATTAAATAAAACATACAACTGATCATTTATAAAATAAGAATCTGCAGCAAAAGCAAGTTCTTCAAGTAAAATTGAAGGCTCAGCCATTTTTTTTTAATTTAGTTTGTTGGTAACTAAATACAAACAATAATTTGGAAAAAAATACATTGCTTATATAGGAATGATTAATAATATACCATTAAATCATCAATAAATGCTTTGGGCAGTCAAAAGTCATCACTGTAGATTAGAAATTTACTATATACTATCAAATCAACATTTTTGAGAATCACAACTCATGCTGTTGGGTTTATTGATTTGTTGATACAAAACAAGAAGAATGAAACATAAAGGACTTAATGTGACAAGAAGGAAAACTACAAAAAGATGGAGATTTTAGAAGATTGTAGAAGAAAAGCTTAAAAGAATATTTAGTTTCCTTATTGTATTATGACTCCTCTTGTAAACCCTAATCCTCTAATATATAAAGAGGACATGGGTCATTAGTTTTGTGTGCACAGAAAATATATAGTCGACTAAAAGGGGTGTGTGTATCTAGGCGTCACGTCCTCTAACGGACGCCTAGGGTTTGTGTAGTTTAGCCTCAAGATCAATTTATTGATCCTTGTTATAAAGAGGACATGGGTCATTAGTTTTGTGTGCACAGAAAATATATAGTCGACTAATAGGGGTGTGTGTGTCTAGGCATCACGTCCTCTAATGGACGCCTAGGGTTTGTGTAGTTTAGCCTCAATATCAATTTATTGATCCTTGTTATAGATTAAATAACACGTTTTATGATTATTATTAATAATGTTGGGGAAAAACCTTGTTCATAATAATGTTGATTCTATGTTTGAATATTCCGCCTTTATTATTATGTATCATAGATAATATGAGGTATAGACAACCTCGAGCTACAATGATCGATCCAACAAATGCTCATAAATATACTACACAATATAAATAAATGTTAATACTACAAGTTGTATATGTAAATTAAAAATATAAATTATTTTTTGATATAACTTTCCAAATAATTACTTTCGAAAAGGTAGAAACAAGACACAAAAAGTCCATTTAAAAATTGAAAACTGGTGATAAATGGGTAGTCAAGTCATTAAAGATAGGATTTTCATATTATTTCATAGACGGATGGTTCGAGTTCATGAAAAGGACCCGAGTTTTGACAATGGCTTTTAAAGGCTCTTTGCTATAAATATGTATTTCAAATAATTTTTTTTGTTTTTTATTTAGATTGACCCAATGGAAAACTAACAACAATTATTTTAAAATAAGTCCAAAAACTGACAAACATCAGAGGAACGAGAAAGATAATTGATAGACATGGTGTTAAATCTGCTTCTGATTTTATTTGACCACCAATTCAAAATATCTATTTGAAATCAATATGCAGATAAACAAAATCAAAAGGAGTTTTAACACTATTTTTTTTTTGCCTATTATCATTTTCACTTTTACAATGTCTGAACTGTTTTTTGAACATATTTTGAAAATAATTTTTGTTGAATGTTTAAAAAAACCAGTAGAAAAGTCTAAGTAAAATATAAAAAATTTATCCAGAAATCACAATCGTAATGAAGAAATTTGAAAACCCATTTTCAAAACTGCAGACCCTTTCATAAGCTCAAACGGACCGTTTATGAAATACTTTGCAAAACCAATCTTCAAGTATTTGACAATCCATCGATCAACATATTTTATTAAAGGGCTTTTTTTGTGTGGTGTTGCTACTTTTTTGCAGGTAGTCATTGTTTACAACGATAATATTGAGAGTTCATAATTGTTTTGTGTTTTTCTTTTTTGCTTACTGGATGGATTGTAATATGAAACACTTGTGGTATTTGAATTAGTAGATGAATAGGTGATTTGGTGTAGAGTAAATGACATTATTGTCTTTGACGAATTAATAATACTTTTTTAATTTAAAATGCAAATTAAATGAATTGTTGTTACAATTAATCATGTTAAGAAATGTAACCAAACTGGAACAGCTAAAGTTTTGGGTTACATTTCCCATGGAATAATATGAAAAAAAAAAAAAAAAAAAAAAAAAAACCTATATGCTTTGACTAAAAAAATGTTACTAAGCAAAAATATAATTATCATATGTTCTTTAACTATAGAAGTAAGTAATATTGCAAATAAAAAAATTACTTAAAAATACATTGTAACATAGTAAAGAAAACAAATGGCTCATGAGATATTAGTTTTACATTGCATATTATAGACTTTAATCCATTTATGCCACAGTTAATTTCATTGCCTTCTTGCATCTATCATCATCTTTTCATCAAGAAGATGAAGGTTATAAGCTTTATGTTCCTCATTTTATTCTATATCTCTTATAAACTCCATATCGTCCATTATTAATATATATCTACATTTTAAATTATATTTGGTATGGATATGTCTAACTATTGTGGTCATACATTTTTAGAATTTTTCATGTACCATAATTTAAATATACAAAAGATATCGATGAAGATAAGTATGATTTCTAAAATATTCTATAATATGCATCGTATGTTTGTAAAATATATAATTCGAAAATGGTAATCACATAAATGTCATGTCAAATCTGTTCTTTATTTATCAGAAACTCATATTGAAAAGCCACATTTTATGTATCAGAAATGTATAAATATTATGAAAATACAACTCATGCTATAAGAATCATATTTTCCAACAGTAACAGTCACATTATTTAACAATTTATATGATTAACAATCATTTCATTTTGAATAACTAAAATAAAATAATTGCAAAGACAAAAAGAATGATATGTTCTCAAATATAAAATGCATATTCTAGAATATTTTTAAAACTATAGATATTTTCCTTTAAATAGCATAATTACATTTATTACTTTATTTAAAATTGTTAAAAGTTCACATTAGAACTCGAGAGAATTTAAGCCTATATATATAGTTACTCAAACATAGTTTTGATCATATCTAAACATATCCC